>JAGFPH010002990.1:25030-71835 GCA_018207615.1 Philaenus spumarius | reverse complement strand
AATTTGTTTTGAACTATTTTCTATTATTTTTATTTTGTCATAATTTTTCTGCTTATACACTTCCGCAGCAAGGGTTAATTTAACTAAATTACAAGTGAAAAAACATGGACCAAGACCGGGATATATTTTCTGCTGGTATTGTGTTACAAGTCATGTACAATATTACATGTTATATTTAAAACACAAGTTGTTTTTTTCATGAGAAAATGAAAATCAGAAGAGAAATAGCTATAACTCAATGAATACGTAAATAAATTGGAAAATTATTTAAAGACAGTGCATTAGGTTAGAACCTGCAAGGCATGCAAGCGTTTAAATTAGTTGATATTGAAAATGTCTAAGTTTTATCTACTAATAAAGTTGATGGAGGTAAAACTCGAAACTGTTCCAAATTTACCGAGTTAGACGCTATGTTGGACACCACCAGAAGTGGAAAAGAGAGTTAACAAGTAGTAATTCTTCTGATTCAAATACAAGACATTGTAGTTGTGGGGTGAACGTGATCTTAGGCAGCAATGTGAAATTGACAACTTGATTCAGTACAGACCCAATTTATAGGCAAATACTATGGAATTGTTGAAGGTGGTAATAACTTCTAATGAGGTTCAATAGCTCATGAAAGGAAAGAAATTTTAAATAAGTCATGTTTAGGTCTGTACAAGCCTCCCATTATGTAAGGGGGATATGTAACATAATTTCATAAGTTTGATTAAGTTTTTAATATGGCTATACTTTCTAGGTAAAGATAAAAAGCCATCGTATCTTGGAGACACCAATTATAAAGACTGAAGTACTTAAAAACTTTAAATCTGCAGAAGTTTAAAGTTATATAGGTTGTTTTTACTAAATATGTTAATTCAGAGAGCTTATAATCTCTAAGTATTTTTTTTGTCAGAGATTTTCATTATGCAAAAAATAAATTGAGATAAGTTTATATTAGAGAAGTAGTGGTTAATTCTATTTCATCTGTATTGTTTTGTTATTTGTGAAATGTATAAATGTGCTGGGCAAGAAAGAAAAACCAGAGTTTGTTAGACTGCAGGCCTGTGAAAAGTAAAAGTCAAATAGACAAAGAATTGGCTAAAATAATCACGAGAGATGACCACGTAGTGTTAGCATGAAACTTCTTCCATTATAAGTCAACTTCTAAACATGAGTTGGATGAATTGGTCGGAGAAAATAAGAAGCACTTATCAACCTGAACACAATAGGTTTCAGGTGTATAATCAGTTTGCTGATAATCATTATCTTCTTCAGAAGACAATATCAAACTATCTCACCATCTGTATATAGGATTAAACCTAGTACTCTTACAAGGTCAAAACACTACATCAACCCTAGGCCTAATGAGTCAAGCTGAGTTTTGACACTGATCTTATGGAAGAAAATGTTCAAGATTAAAAACTTACAGCAATGCGTTCTTCGAGACATTTTCCATAAAGGTTGTGGTATTCTTCTTTGATGTCTCCTAAGTCTATTTCAGATCGGCCGACAACAATGCGAATGAGTGTTCGGTCGTTGGTCCCAAATCCGTCCATACTTGCTTCTAATCTTTCAGCGAAGTATTTCTTCTTGTTTCTGACACTCTTAACTTGAACCAAAACAATCATATTGGTACATGTCTTGTAGGTTTAAACAACAAAGTCAAACCATATATAATTATACTATTTGCTTCATTATAATACAACTTCGAGTTCATAAGAAAATTATTGTCTTTAATTTTGGTAGTAATTAATTTTAAGTGAAAGTAGTAATCAATACTTATCTATGAAGATTATGGTACCACACAATTCTGCTAGGATAGAGGAGACAGAGGTTCAACATTATTAAAACCTAGTCAATTAAATACAAATAATAATAACAATCAAATAATAAGAATAATAATAGAAAGAATACACAATTTTTGTATTTATGTAGTAGAAGATGTTGGGGCTGTTATTGCAAATCACAGCCAACTTATTTTTTCATTGAGAGATTTAGTAGAGAAGGTTAACTTAATGAACTTTTCTGTCATAAGTGCAGACTGTGATCAAAGTTCCAAATAACATGACAAAATTACAGATAAACTAGTTTGTATAATACAAACTACAATATAACTACAAACTAGATAATATAAACTATAATAAAGAATAGTCCGTTTGCATTGAATAGTTTAGTTTGTTTAAGAATTATAAATCACAGATGATTTATGATCTTCTTATTTTTAATTTTGTTTTTTTTTCCTTTTAGTTATAGCACACAGCAGCCTATTCCAACATTGAGATTCTTCAGAGCTTTCAATCTATAATGCTGCGAAGTAGGCCTACCATGTTATATCATAATAACAATCAGAATTTTAAAACATGAAAAGAGAATAAAGTTAATATGCTAACATACTTGCATTTAACCTCTTAGAATCTGGGATTTCCTTTAAGAGGCTGAAAAGAAAAAACCGTAAAACCCCTACTAAATGTATTAAGACAGTTTAATTTATTAAAAATGGATATACATAAAAATTCAATAAATCACCTATTGCAAGATATCCGCCTTCTAAACTCCCTGTTAATTCTTTTTCAACAGCTTCTTCGATAGAGGTCCCTGTTAGTCTCTCGTATTCTTCAAATATTCTTCTCAGTTGTGCGTAGGAACGAGACACAAGAATAGCATTAAATGTTGACTCATCTGTCCCCCATTGGCCTTCACCTGAAATCATACACATAACAATAAAATTGTAGTTACAAAAATCCTGGTTACTTTCAATCCTCTTTAATATCAGTAATTTAAGAATCTTAAATAACCAAATAAATAAATAACCAATTTATCACATTTATTAAACATTGAACCATTATCAAATAATAATTGTTACAGTATAACAAAATGTGTTAATTAGGACTACCAGTTTCCTACTAGCACGTAAAAAGTATGTTTATGTAGAATATGGCTTAGACATTTTTATATTATTAACTCTCTGGATTATATTCTTTTTGCATGAACTAATTATTAATCTTTCAAACTTTGATTAGTGTATAAAGTAACAAGACATCAAGTAACTAATAACGGACGATTCTAGGGAAAAATACTCAGTGATTCTGAATATTAAAATACATATTGAAAGGTCTGATTCCGAAAAATTGCTATATTATGTCTGTGACTATAAACAGATCTATACACTCAAACAATAAAAGGATTCACTAATCCATGAAATATATGCAAAATGTCTTCATTAAATTAAACTATTAGTTTGAATAAGATATATTAATAAAGAGTGATTCACGAAGAAACTTAGAGGGTCTTTTATAATGGTGAAACTATATTGCAGTAGTTCATATGGACATGCCTAGTTTCCAAAGCCCACCTGTCATTTTATTTTGTACAAAACGCTGTACCAATTTTTGAAGTAGATAAGTTTATGAGTTGAGATTTGACGGTACTTTTGCAGTAAACAGACAACCTTTTTATTCCCAGACGAACGGGACTTGACCCCCACCAGAAGGTCTTTTTAGTAATCTGTATTTTATTTCAAACTAATCGATCGTTGAATTCATAGTCCTTATTCAATTGAAAATTACATTTTATTATGATTGAATTTGTGACGTGATCATGAAACAATAATCGTTCTTTTAGAAATAAATATGATCCGTACCTTAAACAATTATGTTTTTCTAACAGTGATGTTAAAGTCTTTTGGGAGGGTTCATGAGTTGACACTAATAGGCGCTGGGGTGCTGGCTAGACCGTCACTCAAAGACATTGCGGGGTGATTTAGTAGAAATAATGTTTATAGTATTGCACTATTGTCTGACTCAAGATTTAGGTTTAGTCTTGAATTATGTTTAAATTTATTTGCCAATATTTTGTAAGTACATGATTCATTATATCTTTTTTTTTGTCAAATAAAAGTTATCTTAACTTGATTTGGGAACTTATTTAACCCCATATACTGGTGATTAGTGGTAGAATGGTGTTGTCAAAACTTTTTGAATAAGGTTTTCCGTATTTTGGTTTAAATATTTATTTTTTCCAACAATTCTAACAAAATATGTGTAGCCTAACAAATCAGAAACACACAAAATTTACACCTTATAAATTTTTTAAATACTCACATACTTAATGTTTACAATACTTTACATAAACTATAAACTAGGGATATTCGATATACATTGAAGTTCACGATGTGATATATCGAATCAATCCGATGTGTATAGCAAGGGTTCAAATGTATTCGATGCATCAATGTATGTTCAATCTATGAAAATAAAAAAAAAGCCTTACGTTCTAACTTACAGTCTCTAGTCATAGTATCATTACAGTAGAGCGTCGATAATCCGAACGTCAATAATCTGAACGCATTCTGAGACAGCCCCTGTAAAAATTTTGTTTCCGTTTTCACAAATTCCAATTATTGCGTCATTAAAAATTTCAGAAAAATTTTCATCGCAGTTTGACATTATTATCTTTTTTCAAACGCTTCTTAATACCTGCTCTCACACGCCCTCACAGCAGCAGACTGGCTGTTAGTATTTTCACTGTCACGCTAATAAGCTGCTTTAGCGCTAGCAGTAAACGTACAGACAGTCCATTCATTTCTCTTTGTGTAGCCTAATCATTATAACAGTGTGTCGTACATACAGTAGTGTACTATAACGTATTTTTTATTTTTCGTTTGTGTTAACTTTAATGTACAAGTGAACTTTGAATTATGTACTGTACTGTAATTGAGAGTTACAAATGTAATTATGTTGGCCCTACTGTACGTGCAGGTTCTTCTAAATCATAATATGTACTGTATTGTAATTGCATTACTACTTGTACTGTTTAACAATTTTAATCGATTAAAGGGCATATATTTTAGCCTAAATGGCATTTTCTTGGTTGTTTTAAAAAATCCGAACAAATTGATAATCCGAACCCCCCTCGGTCCCATTTAGTTCGGATTTTCGACGCTCTACTGTACCAGCATTCAAAGGTAGGGCCTACAATGTGCGTGTCCTAAAGCTAATTTACGCCCAAAATTATATTTATGGTTAGTTTAGGTCCAGGTTTTTTCAAGGTAGCAACTCGGCCGTGATTGGAAAATTCCTCCGTAGTTGGTTTAATGCATAAGTAAAAAAGTGGTTGGTTTAATTCATACGTACCGATTTGGCAAACTCCTTTTTTAAGTAACAATTACAAGTGTAGAGAAAAGAAATATTTTATTTTCTAAATTTTCAAAATATACTATTTTAAAAATGTATAACATCAAATATCTTTAATTCTGTAAATTTTGCACAATATGAAAAACATTTTGTTTTCCTTTTTTAATACAAACAAAATAGATTTTGTTTATGTTTTTTGTAGCTCAAAGGACAATCAAGGTATCAACACAACAGAAAAACTCTGCTGTCATTTTTATAATATCTGGGAAATGGATTTGATCATTATTTATCCGTTAGCCTTGTTTTATTAGGCTAATCTAAGGTGTTGTATATAACTATAAAAAAAGTTTATCGTCAATAATATGGTCGTCTACTGGAAAATATATGGTCTTTCATTAAAAAGAAAACAAAATTTTCTGTTAACAGATTTTTTATGGTATTTGAAGAACATTTTCAAAGTCTACCATTTTGAAAATTTAATAAGAACCTTGAATGCCAAATTTGAACTTAAATCTTATCTATTTTTAAAAGTACAATGGATTTTTTGTCAAAAAACAAAGTAGCAGATGAACGAGAGACTAACAGCTTTTGGACCTGCGTTTATACAAACTTTTCGTATCTTTAAATTTTTGTATTTTCTCTGAATCATTTTGTATCAACTCTTATGGTGGGTGTGCTGTAATATACCTGCTTCAACCAGTTTCTCTGCATCTGCAACAGCACCGTCATCATCTACATCATTGTCCTCATCACGGTTTGCCTGCAAATTGATTTGAAAAGATTAATATAAAAATATAATAGCTCATTTCATTTTACAGTTTCTTATTATCTTTTATTCTTTAAATTTCACACTAACAATTTCTAGATGTAGAATTAACTTTGAAGAACATTAGTCATTATTGAGTATACAAAAACCTGAAAGTTTACAAAAGTTAAAGGAGATCAACATCATTTTTTAAATTGTAGAACAAATCTTTAAGGTTGTAGAAAAAAAAGATAAATCATTTATACAAACAAGTTTTTAATTTCAAACACAAAACATTTCTTGTTTGTCTTGTCTGTCACAGTCAAATTTCTTTAATTAATCAATAGTTAAAGCATGCTAACTCATATATAATATAATAATCAGGGCAGGATTTAGCATTTTGGCGCCCCTAGGCCCTATAATTTTTTCCGCTCCCTAGTCTGGATAAAGTTACTTTCCCAAAAACCTTTATTAAAAAATTATATCAGGCCTATGTGTTAATTGCTTAAACAACACTCCACGATGCAATTTTATCATTGCAAGTTTTTTGAGTAATTTAATTGGTTCTGGACTTGACAAAATGCCGTCTTAAAACACTTGTAGTAATTTTATGTATTAAATAGTGAGCTCACGTTTGTGGGACTGAAACAAAACGATTCCCGCAACAAAGCATGGCCATTGCTATGTTAATAACTTAGGTTTTGTTCAATTTAGTCATTTGGGCAAATAAATAAAAAAACTCTGTAATACATTATAAAATAGGTTTAATCTCAGAAACACAGCTTACATGAAGAATTTTGATAACGTCACAGAAAAACATAGTTCTCCCGTGTTTGAGATGAATGTTGCAACGAAGTTGATGCGTAATGTTGAAAAATAGTTTAACTTTACCAACAATTATTTGTTCCAATGAACTTCAAAATCACAATGATTTTTTTGTATTCAATTAAAAAAATATGTTAAGTTATGGCTATTTATTTTTATTTCTAGATATTTTTTTAAATAGTATTTTCTCTTGGGCCTACCGGGCCTATTGAGAAATCCGGCCCTGATAATAATCAAATTCAAAATTTACCTAGGCTACTATTAATTTTGGTTGGCCAAAGGTTTAGTACCACAAAATTGGAAAAGCTTAATTCATGGATATCAAAACTTTTGAAAACATTTATTTATTGATATATATGTATGGTACTCATCCCTTGTATTTCCGAAAGTATTAAAGATAATTTTTTTCAACTTTTGTTGCTAGATATAATTATATACTATATATATGTAGCAATCATAAAACACTATAGCAAATCCAAATTTTTTAGACAATTTGTCAAAAGTAAAATTTGTATTGATGTTGTGTGCAGTAAAACTACGAGTATGTTTGGGGAATCACTCAGCTCTATTTACTGGTTTTCACACCCAATGTATTATATGGTTACTGTTATTGGATAGATGGGTAGTTGTGTAACTTATATTGAGTATATAAAGTGACAGAACTCTTGACTAGTGACCAATTTTCCAGTTTATTTCTCTTCGGTTTCTTCCACCAAAACCATCCAACAATACAACCTTTTGAGATACTTTAAGATATTAGGGTTCAAATTAATATTTATAAAAAATGATAATCTTTTCATTTCTGCATAGTTCAAGACATTTGGTACAAACAATTAAAATTTTAATAAAAAGCAATTCATGGTACTTGCATATTAAAACTGTTTTTTAAAAGTATTTTGCAATATTCAATTTTATCATGTAAATAACGGTAAATTTACAGAAATTCTAGTCATTATTTATTTTACATATTTACTTGTTCTAAATACTCAAAACCATGTAGTATGTAGTCTTAGTAAACTTACAGTGCACAATGAGACGAGGAACTTTTTAAAGTGACCAGACGTATCACCCTTCAAGTCATCCTCAAGTTCTGAATCATACACTGTGGAAAATACAAAAAGATACGAATTAGTTAATAGAAAAACAATCATCAATTAATTATAGGTTTACACTTGATGTAAAAGAAGACACTATGGAAGGGAAAAGAGGGCCAGAATCTAGTGGAAAATTATAATAATCAGAAAGTTATGTTTTGAGCTTTAGGCCTATTTTTAAACATAATTTATTCCCCTCCTTACCCAGTTTCTTTTAAAATTATAAAAAAACAAAGCAAATAAAAGAGTTTAAAGTTAATAATATGTTTTTATTCCTAATTGTTACTACTTGTTCCTATTGTTACTTTAAATAACAACTTTTGATAAGAAAAATTCTTTAAATTTAAATATTTTAAAACATAATGGTTCACATAATATAGCCTATCAGAGTTTAAAGTTTTGTCTATACACTTGTCTAAAAAATTTGTTTCATCTTTGATACAACTAACATCAGGAGAGGAAGGTATGAGACAGTAGTATGCGATTTTTCGATTCACAGTGTTCTATGGTTTTAAGGCTAAAAAGGAAGCTTTCTCTCACATATTAAAAATCTGTTTGGTCGCCTTTATTACCCTTAAATCCCGGGACATAAAAAAACCCTAATCACAAACCTATTTTTTGCAACTTCTGTTGATTTGTAAAGAATTTGATTTTTATCATGAAATATGTAGCCTAAATCTATCTTTCAAATGCAAGCCTATAAAAAACCAAAAAACAAAAACAAGACGTGCAACTTTAAATAAAAACTTTGAATAAATTACTTCCACTCCAAACACAAACTTATACTAAACAAACTCTTTTACTAACTTACTAAGACTCTAAACAATTTACTTTTACGATCAAGGTTTTTGGTTTCTTGAGAATCTCTGAATAAAATATGAATATTATTGGCAGGCCTCAAATCAGTCTGTGAGATTTAACAGACGTTACGATTATACCCTGATGCACATAGCACAAAAGAAATAACATAATATACCGGTAATAAAATCATTTTTGCAGGGACCTTACAATAAGTACAGAATTATTTCCATTAATAATTGCATTTTTTTTGTAATTTAGGTTAAAACTGCCCATCTAATTATAAAAAATATTGTATTTGAATTAAATTGAACTGAACCTATTGTTTATCCCTGTTGAAAAGTTTTGTTCAACTTACAGAGCTAATGGATGTAAGATTTGAATAAATAAATCTTATTCAATTTGCCTGGCCAACATACAGTCCTTTAATCTTTTAGGCAAAGGATTATTCAGTTCATACAGATAAATTTGCTTTACAATTTAACCTATTCTATATTGTATTACACATGTGAAAAAATTATTAAACATTCTGTTCCTTTGCGGAGCCTCTGACAATCGGGCCATATTGATAGTTCAAAGGGGGCCTTTATTATTAGAGGACCATGTTGGTTGTTTTAGTCCCATTTACAATGGCCATCATTTAAATAATGTAATAAAACCCATAGACAATGCAAAATAACACCTTATGATGAACTTAACACTCTATTTTCATCACAGCGCTTGATCTGTAGTTATAGTCATAAGAGACTTTTCTTATATTTTTGGTACGTCAATATTATATTTCATCTTAATATATTAGAGGAGGTTTCCATATATTTTTGAAGTGACTTAAAGAAGATCATAATGTGTCAATAATCAATATACTTACTAGTTTTGTAAGTTTCTGTTATAACACGAATCCCGTAGTTGCTAAGTGTGCACAAAATTTCCACCAAAGCCTCTTCATCTGTTCCTACTCCGGACACAGCATCATGCAGTTCTCTTGCGTACAGGTTAGGTAAAGGTGTCATCAACGCTACAACGGCATCCTCAAAGTTGCCGCCAAGTTCGTCTTTTAAGGCGTCGACGAGATCCTGGATATTAAAAGACAATGATTGTCATTCATAAAGTTATGGCTTCAGTAGATTAGTTTTTAAAATATTGTAAAGTACTAGACCTGCAGATCAAATGACCACATGAATTGTTTAAAACAACTAATAGTGATTACACAACTCTAGTTCAATTTATACGATTGAAGGCAACGATTTTATATAATGTCAGTAGTAACCCTTGGATTAGAAATATGGACAATGGCTGCAGCAGAAGAGAGTTGTCTCTTTGTCTTAAAGTGAAAGCATTTACAAATTATTTAAGCTATGTATGGAGGGAGGAAGATGATAAAAACCAAAAATAAAATTAAATGGATCCTCAGAGGTTAAGATGTCATAAAATTCATGAAGTTTTGATGGTTTGCTAAGCTAATTCAAGCAAATTGAACAAAAGAGGAGAGGATACAAAATAAACTGTGGTAAAGAAGAATATAAAATAATAAAGAAGGCACAAGACCGAAGAGTTAAGAAGATGAGAAATAAATGTGTTTGAATACAAGCAATTCAATAATTTGTGTTAACTCTTTCTATATATCCATTTATACATATCTTTTAACATATAGTGATGCCCTTGAAACACTACCTGACTTTTAAACCCATGCCAAGCCTTAATTGCTTCCACAAATATAGATGGAAGCGAATACCTGTTCTTTAAAGATATCATAAATACTAGTGTATTTAGAAAGACATTTGAAATTACACAGCCCTTACACCCATTGCCCACACACAACTTATACAGGATGTTTTTTGAAAACTAACGACCTCTATTTTTTTAAAGACGGAAACAGATATGCAAAACCTCACAGGGCCTCCGAGAGCCACGCCAGGCAAGATATTGGCAATGACCCCCTCCTAATATTACAGTATAATGTAATAGATTTTTAACCAACAAACTCTTAATTTTCTACTAGATAATGGTGTACTTACTAACTAGGTAGTAAACACGTAAGGTACAGTAAATTGCAGCAGTTATGATCTTGACTTATGGTTGCTATAGCTGTTGAGAAATTGTCATTATCTTCATCCTTGATAATGCACTTTACAATCCTTAACTGCTTTTTAAGTTTGTGAAAGTGTGAAACATAAACACCCTCAGGAAATATGAATAAAAGTGAAAATAAGCGCTTTTACAGTATTTCTGTCAGAAGTGCAACTACCACTTATGTAGCGAAGATAGTAGACCTAAGCTTTGTAAATGAAACGAAAGTGTGCATTGCTATATTGGTGATACCGTCCTAATATATTGTTTTCGTAAACATAATTTTTAATAATTATACTTTCAATTTATTAAATTCCTAATAAATAAGAATTAGGCATTAAGTTTTCTGAAAATTACTAGGCTACATTTGTGGTTCTAACCCTTTCCACTCGAGTGTCAGGGCAGCCCTCCACCCTACTAATCCGCACGAACTCCTATGTCGTGCAAGCCCCGAACTCGCTATGACAATGTTCTTTGATTGCATTTGAATGGACGTAGTTACTTTTATGATAGCTATTGTTGAAGTTTGAAATGTGCTGCTATCTTTGGAATTTTTTTAGAACCATTTGAGTTCAGTTTCTGTGGTAAATAAATCTTAGAAAATGTAATGTTTGCCGTCTTTGGCCGCTCTGTAAACAAGCTGTCTGCTCTCGCCGTTGTTTGGTTCCTACTTACTACGCAGTGTTTTAGTGAGCTTACGCGTTGTTTAGTTTTGTTGTACTGTACTAGGTTATTGTATGTAATTTCACAGTTTATTTTTTAATATTGTTCTTTTTACAATAATGATTGTTGTGAAATAAAATGAAAGAAGACGACGGCAGTTTGTTACAAAATGAAGGGAGTGGCGACGGAGCTTTTGTTTCTTACCCGAGTGATTCCAATATTACCAATAAGTTTTGAAAAAAGCTTTACTTACTATATTTGACATTACTTACTAAATAATGCTATTGATAAGGAATAAAATAAATAGTTGAGGCAATTTTGTACAAGTTGGTGTGACTATTTTTTTCATAAAAACAAATTTTTTACAAAAAACTTGTTTTTCAATTATCATTTTTTTATAATGTAGGCTATTATTGTGTCTAAAACATTTGTAAACCACTTAATTTTGTTTGTAAGGATATAGACAACAAAAAACAAGCAATAAATATAGGTCTTCCCATTGAAAATTTGTCAAAAATTCTTGTTTTTTCCGGTTTCTTGTTACGAATTTCTATTTTTTTCAATAAATAAAAATTAAAAAATATACCTAAAAATTAAAATCTATGTTTTATTTCAACCCAATCTATACTTTAGTCATAGAAGAAACTACAAATAAAAAAATCAGCCTTTTAGAACTGACAGAAATACTTTTTTGGAGTGAACAAATTAAAGTGCATATTTGCTCAAAATTAAATGGAGCTGATAGCAACACTAGGTTCCCAGTAATTAGAATGGAAAGGGTTAAATTGAAACTATAGCATGTTGTTTGAATAGTACAATATTTATCATGGACAACAAAATGTTTTGAGAAAAAAATAAAACTGATTTTGTAGCTCATAAGTTAACGATAGAGTAAAAACTACCAGACCTGTTAAAACAAAACTTTTCTGCAAAAGTTTGAATTATAGATTCAAAGCTAATGGTACGTGCCAGTTTGGATTCAATAGATAAAATCCAAAGTGAGACAACCTTTTCTGTCGCATTTTAGACCTTAAACAGTTTTTTATTTTACTAAGGACACTAAAGATCTTTCTGCCTGGGCCACACGAACAGACAGACAAGAAAATATTCGCAAAGCTCCAGCTAATTTAATTGATAGGCCTAAGACTAAATATATTTTCCGGTTCCACATCCGCTTTGACTTCCGACTCATCCACCAATTAAAATAACATACTCTATTTCATATTTACTACACCCGTGCACTAAAAACTAAATAAAATTGCTTAACGTACGTCTAAAGAATATTCAGTTTTGAATTCCTTCATGAATATCGGTAACTACAGTCTGAAGTTCCTGGGCCCTTCCCAGCCCAGGTCACGGATGTCGTCGGACCTTAAACCTTATCTCGGGACCGTTATTCTTCGTCAGGGGGTACCTTAGAAAACGTATTTACAAAATCTGAAAGATATTCAAAATATGATTGCGGGAAGTTTGTTATCTTTAATAAGAATATTTGAAAAACTAATTGCTATTTGCAAAATCCCCAAACCAACTCTTATCACCCTATGTCACACGTATATGATACATTAAATTAAAATGCTTTATAAAACATGAATTTCTGTAGCAAACAAAAAAACTTATTTGTTCTACGTTTAAAAATGTTATTTTGTTAATTATTTTCTAGAATTTTATAAAGATAGGTTATGGGGTTGGGAGGGGGTTTTAGGATTTTGTAAACATGTTTTCTAAGGCGACTAACTTTATACAAGTTACAAGATCCCATTAGATCCCAAGATCAGATTTTGCATATCTCTTTTTGTCTTGTATCATAACAAGATTAGTCATTGCAAATATTCATTACCTTTCCATAAAGAGTCTTGTATGTCTCGGAAATTTCCATTCTTTGGGCTATGGTCCGTCTGCCCAAAACATCGATGATGGATTGTTCATCAGTTCCAAAGCCCTTCATTGCAGCCTTCAGAACTTCCGCATCAGCATTGGCATCAAAAGGATCAGCAGGGTATACAGTTGCACGACACTGCTGACAAAAATAAAATTAATAGAATTTAATTTGCAAAAATTTATAAAAACATAAAAAACAAAGGCCAAGTCCCTGTACAAAAAATGTACGGCTTATAAAATTAGCGAGATCAAAAATATGGCAAGCAGAAATAGGTCTATAATTCCAGGTCTGATATCATCCGGCCTACCTTAATCGCCTTCTTATTGAACAGTCTGAACTAATTCAAATATAGAAATCATTTCTAAATTTTTATCCTTGCAAAGATTTTCTAGTTTTCAACTTGGCAAGCTTTTTTTTAAAGAGATTCATAAGAAAGAACAAATTCAACAATTATGCATTGAAGGCAGTTTACAAAAATTATAATCAATATTACAAATTGCTTAAGAAGAAAAAAATCTTTTTAACTAAAAAAAAGAAAATCTTTAAAATATTTAAAAAATGATTTCTATAGTTGACTGAGTTTAGGGTTTAGCTTTCAATCGGGTAAATTTTAAACATTGGAAAACCAATATCCTAGTCATGCCTAGAAGCTGTGTCCAGTAGGTATACTGTAAGCTTACTAATTTTCTTAAATTGAATATCTATGTTGGTGAACCTATATATTTTATATGTAAGTGGCTTTGTTCTGACTGAATGACAAAGAATCAATGTAGAGCAAAAACTACAAAGTACAATATTCGTACGAGATACAAAAATATGAAAATTTAAAGGTATTTTCGTACACTGAGAAAGGATTTTGCAAAAAATTGATTTTAAAGCGCGAAAATAGTGAAAATTTGGGGGTTGGTTCCCAGCCCTATAACCGATACAGTTGTTAGGATTAAAAGTTTAACAACACAGTCATGTTTGTTTATCATTTACCATAGCAACCAACTTAGCAAATTTAGAATCAGTTTTTTATTATTCATATCTCATATCCTACAGCTTTTTTAGGTTAGATTAACAAACCAAAAACAAACACAAACAAAAATCAAAGAAAAAATATAACCCTATGGAAAAATATGTTTTATAATGCAATTCAAACATCTTTTGTTACATTTGTTATAAAATATAACAGCTGATAACATAATTTTAGGTTAGGCCTACAGTGAACCAAAACACGTTTATTTGCAACCAATTTGGCAAATTTAAAATCAGGTAGGCCTAGATATTTTTCACAACTAAGAGTTCTTTAGCTTAGGTAAAAGCAAACAAAAGGCTTACTGTCATACTTCTGGTGTTACATTTCATTTAAATATAATATGTTTTATAGTTGGTAATATCAAAAGGGTGCATTCGGCCGCACTCACCAGTAGGTATCAGTGCGGCCGAACCCTCTTGGTAATATTATCTCTGGCCGAACCCCACTAACCACTAACCGAACTTCGGTAGAGGACGTCACTTCCCCTATCAACGCCATTTTTTCCTCCGCAATAAATTAGCGATACATCATCTACCACAACGGTAGAAATCATGGCGGCAAAAAACATAACTTAGGGTCATATAACACTGTCAAAGTTATTGGTCAAACTTTTATAAAAGATCTTGATGCAATTTCAATCTCCACGCAATGCATTGTGTATTGATGATACTCTCAATATGCGGAATTGCTTGCGAAGCACGCAATGCATTGTGTATTGAAGATAATCCTAATATGCGGAATGGCGTGCGAAACATTTTGCAGCTATCCAGCAGCGTCGTGAATAGACCTATTTCCCAAATTTTTGGTTGAAACCCTAAAATAAAGGCCTATAAACTTAATTTTGGAAATTTGCTCAACTCACGAATTATTTGAATATAAATGCGGGGGTAGCATGGTTTTTAATGAAGACAAATTGTATTGTGAATACTAAACAATAGGCCTACCGGAAAAAATAAGAAGTGCCAGACAGACAGACTACCTAGCGATCCTGTAAGGATTTCGTTTTTTTTTAAATACGGAACATTAAACGAATTCGTTTAAATACAAGCTAAACAATGGCAATGAATTATTCGTGGTAAACACATTAAGATTTTAACTGGCCTTGCAGCCTAGAAACATTTCGTGGAATGAATGACTCACGCACAGGGAACAGATTACTACAGTCACAGAGTCAAATGTGTATAGTGTATAATTAAACATGATGTAATCTTTGGACTCTACGTACTGTACAGTCCAATCATAACAAGGCAATGTCCTGTAGTCACGAGTCTACTTTACTTTAACATATATTTTATAGCTAGGCGCGATTTCTTTGATATACTTTGTCACTTGTCCGATTCGTTGTATAGTAAAAACACTGCCATTCAAGTGTTTCGGTCAATACATTTTGTAATCCGCCTCAAAAATAACAAAAAGGTATTCTACTTATAGGTCTGTAGATTACAAATTTAAAACAATTAGCTCAAACGACAAGGTCTTTGGAATGTCTACTAAATAGTCCAGTTATTTTAGGCATACAAATCCCCAATCAAAGGTCAGGAAAAAAGTATTACAGTATTGTAAAAATAACTCGCTTCCTTTCGCTCTAAGGTCAACGGAGCTTACAACTTCTATTTAAATGTCTGTCTAACCGATTTGTGGTACAATGCAAATAATAGGTATTTATTTGCATAAAGCTTAACGACATCTAAAGTACCGGTAAGACTTATTGTCTCCCACTACTCTTATAAAATAAATGAAATATTATTGTATATTATAATTAATTGTAGGAGGATGATAACCGCCTAGGTTTTTCGCCTAAAAAAGGAAGAAAAAATAATTGCAGGCTAAAGCTACACCTTCATTGGATCCGTATTTCTCCCGATACGATTCGATATCTCCCGACCGTTGGACGAAAAACAAACATAAAAATCTTAACGCAGGTGCCTACAGTGGTTCCGTACTCCCGGTCCGATAGCGCCCCCGGGTAATTCTAATGCCAGAATTAAATACGGCATTCCCGAAAACCAACGAATAACGATTTTCAAGCGATTTTTCCGAGTTTCCAGTCGTTCTTATAATATTGCAAGTAATTATGCAATTGCAAAATGCATTTATTGCACCAGAATGCATTTTTCGAAAAATGGCATAACCACACCATATAGACTTTTTCCTGGGAGCTTTCTGAACACAATGCAGAAAACCGCATCTCGATATCTGCTGGCTCTAAACATTTCCGATTTATTTCCTAACTTCCCTGGACTAATCGGGTCCCGACTCTTCGTCAAAATGAGTGCGTTGTTCATTTTTTAAATAGGCTAACATTTTTTTTCATTTTCGAGAAATTGTTATTAGGTAATGTTTTTCTTCATATTAATAATATAAATATATACTCCTGATATTAGGTACAAATTGATAATTATAATGAATTACACATCCCTAATGAAATCAGATCCTATTTAGCCCAGTCGGTATAGGTTACAACTACCAGTAATTTGCAATACGGCTGTTTTTTTTATAAGTACCTTAAAGTATGTAGGTTAACATAAAAAAAAGTTTACCAGTCTATCGATTTCCTAAAGTCGAAAAAAAATCGATTATCATTTTTTTCTCGATTATCCTTAATATTTCGAGCTGATATGAAGATAGAGAAAAATAAAAATACCACCGTGTAGGGGAAGTATTTTTCAACAAAAAAGGTCATATGTATTTATTTCGTCCGAGCAATGGTTTGTCTGGAAAAAATTCGATAATGCAGGTATGTATTTTGCAGCAGGGGAAATCACTAAAAGGGGGAAATCTCATTCATATATGTAGCGTTGGCTCATTCTAAATTGGCCAAATTTTAATATATCGAATGGAAACTTGACATAGGAGTTAAAATTATATATTTTAAACATTTATGCTGAGTCTCAGCTTGTTATCTTGAAAATTACCCTATCTAGAGCCACTTGACTTATCAATGGGTTTTCGATTTTAGGAGTACCGGACCCACCAATTCATTTTAAACAGCTCCAGTTTAGAAAATGTTCAAACTATCAACCTGAAAGTTATTTTACAAGTTAAATATGTAGATTCAAACAAGATCAAGGAGTATAACCCTTTTTTATTATTTACTTTTCAAAGCACAAGCAACTTAAAAAAGTATAATTTTTTACCTTTTTAGATTTTTCATCAAAACGCTTGAGTTAATCGGCTGCAGATTAGTCAATTTTTTAAATATATTTTTTTTTAAATAAGTATAGCAAAAAACAATTGTGTTTTTAACTTCTGTACCAATTTTTAAATCGATATGTTCAAAAATGTCGAAAATGGAGTCGTTGAATCCAAAGGTGTTATAGTTAAAACGAGATAGGTAAAACGAGGTAGGTCAAACAGAAGACTATTTTCAAGCGCCTCTTTTTAAAAATGACATGAAAAAAATCGTTCTTACTTACCAAGAATATTTATACTGGTGTACTCAACTTGTAAAACAAATTTGATGTTGATATTCCAAAAATTGACGAAACTGGAATAGATTGAAATTAGTTCGTGGGTCTGGTACTCGTAAAATCGATAATCGAAATCGACTCCTAGATCGGGTCATTTTCAAGATAACAAGCTGAGACTCAGCATAAATGTTTAAAATATATATATTTTAACTCCTACGTCAAGTTTCAATTTGATATATTAAAATTCGGCCAATTTAGAATGAGCCAACGCTTCATATATGAATAAGATGTCCCCTTTTAGTGATTTCCCCTGCTGCAAAATACATACTTGCATTATCGAATTTTTTCCAGACAAACCATTGCTCGGACGAAATAAATACATATGACCTTTTTTATTGAAAAATACTTCCCCTACACGGTGGTATTTTTATTTTTCTCTATCTTCATCCCAGCTCGAAATATTAAGGATAATCGAAAAAAAAATTATAATCGATTTTTGTTTTCGACTTTGGGAAATCGATAGATTGGTAAACTTTTTTTTATGTTAATCTACATACTTTAATGTACTTATAAAAAAAATCAGCCGTATTGTAAATTACTGGAACTTTTGGTCTTAATTTACCCCTACCGACTGGCCTAATTATTTACATTGGAAAAATGAATACTAACGGTTCTCTTGCCGTATTATTGTAACAGTTAATTTTTCTTCGGCACTGATATCCTTCCGGAAGTTGGATTGCCCACTTCATACCTCCTTTATACCTCCAAGAATGTAATCAAAACTTTCTATGCTCATTCGGTGGTATTTATCACTGTAATTTCGTATAGGTAGGCTTGTTTTAAAAAACTCTCCTCCAGATCTATCCACATTAAAATCACTGTAGGAACCACTATAGGCACCTGCGATAAGATTATGTTTGTTTTTCGTCCGACGGTCGGGAGATATCGGATCGGATCGGGAGAAATACGGATCCAATGTAGGTGTAGCCTTAAGATGTTTATGTTTGTTTTTCGTCCGACGTTCGGGAGATGTCGGATCGGATCGGATCGGAAGAAATACGGATCCAATGTAGGTGTAGCCTTAAAATGTTAATGTTTGTTTTTCGTCCGACGGTCGGGAGATATCGGATCGGATCGGGTGAAATACGGATCCAATGTAGGTGTAGCCTTAAAATGTTAATGTTTGTTTTTCGTCCGATGGTCGGGAGATATCGGATCGGATCGGGAGTATTATACTCCTTTTATTTATCGAGCCCCACGTTGTGGATGCCAATTTATAACACTACTTTTTTTTTACAAAATGCCCCACTTGTTGGGTGTCAATTTTATTATATATCTCTTTTGTTAATTACTGTTCATAAGCTAAATAGATTGATAAATGATGGAATTCAAAACACAAGTTTACAATTTTAATAATTATTTAATTGAGAAATTGAAAATTAAAATATATATACAGTTTATACACAAAATAGGTTAGCTCAAATCAAATGTTCGTTACAAATTCTGTTATAACACTCTTAATCTCGGGGGGTTAGTGCCGACTCTTCCCAATATTATTATGAAACAAATTAATTATTAAAGAATGTTATTGAAAATAAAATATTAAAATTGAAAAAGGGGAAATGAAAATAGTACAATAGGTAAAGTGTAAGTGTTTGTAGGTGTATGAATGAAAGTTATAGAGAGGTTAAATTTATATTAACTGTCCAAAAATTCTTCTTATAGATATATTTACAATGTCTTTCAAATATTGCAATGTTCAAGTTCTTACTAAATGAATAGTTTGAAATGTAGCATTAATCGTCTCAGTGACTATATGGATAGGTCTCACCCAGTTTATAACATCTTCTTCTTCTTAATTTTATTTATAAATGATTATTATTAATTACTTCACTTCACTTTTATAAAAGACAAGTTATTTGTTTAACGTTGATAAAGTATTAACACTGGAAAAATCTTCGCTTTGGATCGTCTACTGGAGAGCTCTGGTCATACGTCTGCCTTCTTGGGTATCTATTCAACAATTAAAATTGCCTGGAATCCAAACTGGCTTGCTTTGGGCCTTCAGGAAATGGTACATAAGGCCTGGTGAATTTCGTATCTTCTGGGGTTTTGATTGTTGTGTAAGACAATGTATTTTAAAATGTTGTATGTTTATTTGATGTCGTTTTAATTAAATTTTGAAATAGTTTTACAAATAATATTGAATGATAAAATTAAAGAAAAATTTATTAAATAAGAGATTACATGAAAATACCAAAAATCGGATGGGATCGGATCGGGAGAAATACGGATCCAATGTAGGTGTAGCCTTAAAATGTTAATGTTTGTTTTTCGTCCGACGGTCGGGAGATATCGGATGGGATCGGATCGGGGGAAATACGGATCCAATGTAGGTGCAGCCTAAGATGTTTATGTTTGTTTTTCGCCCGACGGTCGGGAGATATAGGATGGGATCGGACCGGGAGACATACGGATTCAATGTAGGTGTAGCCTTAAGAAGTTTATGTTTGTGTTTCGTCCGACGGTCGGGAGATATCGGATGGTATCGGATCGGGAGAAATACGAATCCAAAGTAGGTGTAGCCTAAGATGAAGAGTAGAAGACTGAGAGATCGAACATTTGTTTTGAATTTGGTTCAAAGTCTTAGAACTGGTTTTAAAAAGATGTCTTTAAAATGTCTCTACATGACGTGAGGAATTGTGTGTCAGCTCGATCACAAAGCAAATCAACCAGATAGGCCTACATTTCTCCATTGTTCCAAACATTCTATACTAAGTTTGTTTATAAGTTTTCAAATTTAAACAGATTTTTCTTAATTATTTGTAAATTCTAGGAAAAAGTGGATTTGGCCAACTCTGTGGAAGACGATAATTATGTTTAGGCCTATTACAAACATGTTTTCAACAATTAAAAGTCTTAAAAATAGTGGCACCCATAAGAAAATTTGAAGTTGGTTGCCATATTGTAGAATGGTGGGAAACAAATTATTTCCACTCCTTACTAGAAAGAAGCAGGGGTGCCCACAGCATGGTTTGATGGCGCAAGTTGCGCCATCAGAATTTTTGGGGGGAATAAATTTTTGGGGTGTTTTTCACAGTTTGGGGGGGAATTTTCATATGTTCCTGATTAAAATCAATATAAAATATGAAGATTTGACGATTCCCCCAAGAAATTAGGAGATAATCTGTTGTTTCTATGTGTTAAAAATCTCCAATTATTCGTGTGAAAGTGCCGTATTATTGACAGCCAGGCAATTCGACTACTAATGCTTGTAGAGTAGTGTAGAGACGAGCCGATAGAGGGTGCCGCGTGTGGTGTAAACAAAGTATAAACATATAGACATTTACAGCATTGAGAGTCTGCCAAGGTCATTCTGCAAACAACTGCCCTCCCCCTCACAACAGTCAAAAAACCATGGTGTAAAACTGTGTAAGTAGATAAGGGGTGCTACTCAGAAAGACGAGTTTTGGACGAGTTCAGCGCATTTCAACAGATGACGTCACGGCTAGAATTAAAAATGCAGCCTTTCGTCCAAACTGCGTTTACGCATAAATCATCAACAAATGTCTTACGAAGTGTATAATTTTGCTTTCTGTATGAAACGTGCTTTCCAACAAGTATGAGTTTAACGATACAAATATGAAATTTACTACACCGAATTACCTTCATTTTATGCGCTTTAGATTGGTGATTTCGAAAACAGTAAAAAAAACTTTCCCACTACACATAAATATAGTGTAGAAAAAGTTATTATTAGAAATATTCGTCTAAATTCAAATAGGGTTAAAGGTTGACTATTTTCTAACTTCAATATCAAATTTACATCGTTATAAACTACGTTTAGTTAGCTTTAAAACGGTAACAAATTCATAATTTTTAAATGAGTGAACAAGTTGTCTTGTCGTCTAATCAAAGAAAAAAACTTCTGTTCAAATCATAAAAAAATCCATGGAAAGTAGTACTGTATTACTATTCACTTTTTTTAACTAGTTTTTAATACAAAACAGTTTTATTGACTTAGGTATTGCTTGTTTCTTTTTGGATGGAAATCACTTTCTTCATTTGTATGGTTGTCCATTTTATATATATTGCAGTTGTATTTTCGGAAGAAAAATCGGTTCGGTGTATTATTATTTATTTATTTTACATATTGTGCAGTTTTGTCCTACATTGTTTTGAACATTGTTGGTCTTATATCCATTTTTTGACCCTTGAGTCCAAAAAAGGGGTTTTTACAAAATGACTGTCTGTATGTATACAAAGCTAGAGCGAAAACTATTCTATCGATTTCAAACAAATTTGCACCGGACATGTCAAGTAGGTCTGTATAGATGCACGAAAAACGGGTTTGAACAATTTTGAAAAACAACCCCCTTTTGGACAAAAAAACCCAGAAAAAATCAGTTAGGGTATTATTTTTTTTATAAAAAACGGCTCTAACAATTTTGATCAAATTTGGCTTATTTGCAGCCCTTAATGTACCCTACCACATGCAGAAAACCGTATCTTTCTAAAAAATTTTGTTTAGCTAATAATAATAATAACTGATTTTTAGGGGTTTTTTGGCCAAAAGCCGTTGTTTTTCAAAACCTTTTTTCGTGCATCTATACAGGCCTAATTGACGTGTTTGGTGCAAATTCGTTCGAAATCGATCGAATAGTTTTATCTCTATCTAATAATAATAATATGTATTAGTTAATCTCCTAGTTTAAAATCACCTCTCCTACCCCTCCTACAAAAATGAAGTGACTGTGAATCTGTTTAATAATTTAAATATGTTTGTGAGAAAGTATGTACCAGTTTCTGGTACCGTTTATTTGAAATGTGTTTGTTTTATAACCTTTCTGTTGTATATTTAACCCTAATGTGTGTACAATTTCTGTAAGTTGCTCTGTCATGATTTTAATGGTTTCAAATTGTCTAGTTCCCGTCTGGAAATTGCTATTGTGGTTTTCCGTGATACTTAAGTATTTTTTGGTGATTTAGGTTTTTTTTTTGAAAAAGTTGTTCAAATTTCCTTAGATTCTTTGGTCTAGTGTTCTATTCTCAATTGTTATTAAATGTTCGCAAATTTAAGGTCTTAAACCCTGTATTACATGTGCTATTATTTAGTTGTCTTCGACGTTACGGTATGTAATTAATAGATTGATTTGTTATTTGGCTGTCCAACCGTAAGCTCTTGAAGCCACTTCTTATCTGGATATAAAAGTATGTGCATCTGCAGATGGTAAGCCGTGATATTGGGAGGGTTGAACTAAGGGTATTTTCTCTTTCCTCCCCATTTCAGTGTTTGTTTTTGTTTTTTATTTTATTTGGGTGTTGTCTTGCTTCTTCGTAGATGTGTTAGTTTTTTCCTTTGATTAGACCGTTTGAAATTTTGAAAGATTACATTTGAAAATTTTTGTGACATCTCATGATTTCGTTCAGTGGTATCTTGTTCGATGAAATTTGACCTGGTACGTCCGTTTTGACTTCCATTTGCTATTGGGTTAATGTTGTGATTGAAGCGACTGGTGCGATCATACCGTAGCTCTGCGATTATCGCTGAAAGATAATCGCGGAGCGATGATCGCCGTCAGACTGTTGTTATTGAAGCGATTATTCTACCAGTCGCCCGTTCATAACAAGACAAGAAGACCATTTTGAACAATGCAAAGCAGGCGCCCGCCATTATCGCAGAGCGATGATCGTACCAGTCGCTCAATCACCGTACCTTTACATCTAACGCGTCTGGCCTGTTAGTTTTATTCCATTAAGTTCTTTTGAAATCTATTTGATATTATTTATTATTATTATTATTAGTTATTTTTTGTTATTTATTTAAAAATCTTAATTTAGGGTATTCGTGTTTATCTCAATACTTACACTTTGTAACTACTTTTCAATCAATGTCTAATTTTATAAAAATAATATTACAACAATTTTATTCTCACTTAATTTTGTGTTTCATGAAATATCAGTTATTTGTATTATGTTTTTGTATTCTTCCAAATCGGTTAAGTACCTATTACTGGTCTTCAAAATGTATTGCAGTTTTTTAGTTATTTTCTTACAACATTTTCTTAATTGTTGAATGTAAATTTATTTTTGTATTTTTCAACTATATATTACTTTTTTTATTAAATTCGAATAGTAGCTAGTTTAATACTTTAACATGTTACATTACATAAGATTACCACCAATAACAAGGATTTCTTTTTCACCAAGCATTAGAGGTTAAAGAACTTATTTAATATTATGATGTCTTCTGCTACTTTCAAAAGTAGTAATGTGTTGTTTTTGTTAATAAATCTTACTGAATTTGTGTATTTGTATTATTTTATAAATTACTTAGAACCTCCTTTTTTCCACAAACATATTGTTATAAAAAACTTTAATAAGTTATTGGATTTAACTGTAAACTTTAAGTTACCTAATGGGTTGTTTTCAGTGACTAAAATAACACCTTTAAGAAAGAAAAAAAAAAAAACAATTATGCGTAATTATGTTTTATTTGGGTTTTTTTTGCTAAAATGACATAAAATGTCTACTTTATTTGGGAGAGGGAACCCACAGGCAGGTTTTGGGGGGGGGGGATTTGCGCCATAGGCTTTGGGGGGGGTGGGCACTCCTGGAAAGAAGGGAAGGATCCCATTCATGCCTTGTTTTAAAACAGATAAATTCCAAGATCAAATATATCAGTAATCATAACGTTAAAAAGTTAAACTGTACGCAATCGTTTAATAATCCTCTCGGGGGCGATTCACAACAAAGCCTCGGACCAAGGACCTGATGATTGGCCTATGCTGTGTTACTTAATTCTTACACAAGTCCATTTCCTCGCTGGCAAGGCATTCTTGTCATGACACAGTTCCCAACAACATAGTCATTAAACCTAACCCAAGGTTAACCTATAATCTTTTGCGTTTCCTCTTGCAAGCCGTCTTCGCCAATTAGATTGTTTGCTATACAGCACTTGAAAACCATAGAATTGTTGCTCTATACAATACTGTACAGTAAATTATTTTTTTTATAATTCCTAACGATTTTAATCAATTTACTATTATATTTCCTAGTCCTTGTTTTTGGTCATAAAAAAGGTTTGTTTGTTATCTCTACCATAATTTGTGGCGTTATACAAGGTAGCCGAAGTTAGGCCTAGAACTTGAAGTGAACACTAAACAGTAAATGCAAATAAATTGTATTGCTATATGACTAGGAGCCTTAATATTACAGTACTTATATCGAAGCATGTGTTTAAATTGAGATATCTCTGGGCTGCGTATAGGCTTGGGAACTGATTGAAAAGATCCAAAAAGAAAGTTCGTGTTGGTTTTGGGATCGCAAATTTTACCAGCAAAAACTTGGCTTAAATAATATAAAATAAAGATTATTATCATAGGTAACTTATAAATCTCAAATCAGCCCTTTTGCTACTTAAAAAAAGGCTGGTTTTTAGAATTTTAACATTCTACTCTAGATGTTATAATAAAAAAAGCGCCTTATACAGCTTGTATTACTGCACAGTCACCAGTAGTTTTTTTTGCTTTAAGGTGAAAAGCACCTACGAGCTATCATCGCTTGAAATCAACTTTTGTTACAAAAGATAACCGTGGTCTTAGTCGCTAACCTTGGTACGCTAACATCTCAACTACAAGACCTGCTCTACTATCCTGAAGAAATGACCAAAATAAACTGTACACAAATGTATCTTACCTCAGCTGGATAGTATCTGGAACCCATGGTGGAAGAATGAGTTTGTCTCTTTAGGTTATACCTGAAAAAAAACCATACATTTATTAGAAATGTCAAGCTTATAAAATCTCCGTTTTGGTACACGAACAAAATAAGTTTGTCAAATACAGTTAAAGTGCAGCGCTACAGGTTATCTATTCTATATTGTACAGAGAAAATTTGTGTCAATGAGCACCGATTATGGTCCCCAGAACACGTTTTGGTGTGTCATTACAAAATTGATATACATTATATGTATTCGCACTCTAACGGCCGCATTTTACGTCCGATTTCGTAAAATTCACGCAAAAACTATGGCCCTACGCATGCGTCAGGATCCAGGCATCGCTACCCCAACCACCCAATCAAGGGCCTCTGTCCTAATCGAAACTCTGGCCCTACTGCGCAAGGTCTCCACTATCCCTATCACCCTACCCCGATTTATGCCCCTATGTCCTATTCAATCATAATCTCCGCAGAATAGAAGATTGAACAATATTCTAATTGTATGTGCTTCGCGGCGAGTCACCGCTGGGGTTGGTGGGCGAAGGAGCATGGGGCGGATCCCTCTATAGTTTTAAATATAAAAAGATGGTTGTGTGGGACGTCATTTTCAATGAGAAATTTAATGGTGAAAGCAGACTTTGATTGTCTTATTTTGTTGAGGAGTTGTATATTAAAGTTTTGGAAAAGTACAATATCAGTTGGATGTTATTGTAAATGCAATTGTTATTATTATTCTGTTTTGGTTTACAATTCAACTTTATGATTAGACTAGCTGAATACCCGTGCTTCGCTACGGGGAATTGTTTTGCATCACTATGTTACATAATTGTAATATTTCTCACTCATTTTCTTTCATCTTTTATTTCACGAAAGTGAATTATTACGTATATTTTCAATTAGTTTGATATGTTTTGTTCATTGGCTGCCCGTCAATTATCTTCGTCAAGGTATGTTTGCTGAATAATTCAAATCAATTAAAAATAAAGAATTCAGAGTGAAGAGTTTCTTCTTTTTCAACCGCTAAATCTACAGACAGGTAAATCACAGTCTTAGCTGGATGTTGCAGATCAAACAGATACGACTTTAATATGCTCACGCATAGATCGGGATAGATTTGATCAGCTTTACGCATTTAAATATTTCCTTAAAATTAATAAATGCCAAATTTTGAGATCTCTAGCTTTAAGGAAAGAAAACCAATTAATATTTATAGTTTTTAGGGGTTGTTATCACATTTTCACCCCTTAGCAGCACGTAACAAAATGTAGAACTTTTTAGGCCTACTTTCTATGTGTTTTTTAAGAAATAAATGTACAAAATTTCAGCTTTAAGGAAAGTACATCAAACAACATTAATTTTTTTAGGGGTTGTTTCAACTCTTAAACGAAAAATATTTTAAAATTTTCATTAGTGTGTTTCTAGTGCCTATGAGCATAAATGTGTACCAAATTTCACGTTCCTCAATGTTATTCAATTAATATTTATAGTTTTAGGGGTTGTTACTACTTTTCAATCCCTTAGCTGAACTTTACAAAGTGTAAAACTGGTTTATTTTAAATGCATCTTGTAAGAAATTAATGTACAAAATTTCAGCTCTCTAGCTTTCAGGAAAGTATGAAAATTAATATCAATTGTTTTAGGAGTTGTTACTACATTTCCACCTCTTAGTAGAACGTGACAAAAAGTAAAACTGGTTTACTTTTTATATGTGATTTTAAGAAATAAATGTACAAAATTTCAGCTTTCTAGCTTTAAGGAAAGTAAATAAATAATATGTATAGTTTTAGGGGTTGTTTCAATCTTTTAAGGTTAAGGCCATATATTTAAAAAACCCTTTCTTAGTGCGCCTCTAGTGCTTGTGAGCAATATGTATACCCAATTTCACGTTCCTAGGCCATATGGTTTTTGAGATATAAAACAAACAATATTTATGGTTTTAGGGGTTGTTTCAACCCTTAAAAGCGAAATATTTCAAAACCCTTTCTTAGTGCGCCTCTAGTGCCTGTGAGCAATATGTATACCCAATTTCACGTGCCTAGGCCATATGGTTTTTGAGATATAAAACAAACAATATTTATGGTTTTAGGGGTTGTTTCAACCCTTAAACGCGAAATATTTCAAAATCCTTTCTTAGTGCGCCTCTAGGGCCTATGAGCAATATGTGTACCAAATTTCACATTCCTAGGAGGTATGGTTTTCGAAATACTGTGATGAGTGAGTGAGTCAGTGGTATTTCAGCTTTATTATATAGAAGATCTGCTTGTAACCCACAACAAAAATGAAGCGTTTACATTTTTTAAACAAAGCAGAGTGTAAATTATTTTACGTTGATCTCATTTCAAATTTTTTAATTATATGGCCGTGCTAATAAATAATTATCTGCTTTGCTTGTACATTGCTATGACCAATGCACTGATCCGACCCGATTGCTTCTTGTAGCATAACGCAGCTTGTATTATACGTTTATCCTTGTAGGTATTATTGCAACAGTCAATTCAAAGACGTCGTTGTAAAGGAAGAATAGTTTAGGTGTGAAGTTTTAGTCGATAATCGATATTGTAACTGGACCGTAAACGATTACCGGTGCAGTGCCACAACGTTCCAATCCATAGTTTCAGGACAGTGTTGCCAGTCTGAGGGAAACTTTCAAACCAGAAGATCTCCATTAAAATATTAGATAACACTGTTTAAAAATGATTTAAGTACCCGTCTGTTAGTCTAATTGTCTCAGACAATTGTCTTATTCGGGGTTATCGGAAATATTCTCAATAAATTTGAGTTGGGGGGTAATTAGACCCACCTAAAATTTAATATTCTATGATTCTTTCATGCGGTTGTCCTTAAAAGAGCTTTAATTAGGGTTACCAAAACTTCTTAAGGGTCTTCTATACCTTGCGTAAAACAGCAAAAATATGCAGTTCGTACTAACGTGTTTCGGACGCTAACTTGTTGTGAAGCATCTTAAATTGTTCTTAAAGGCTATGTGTTTTTTTCTTATATCTCATAATTGAAAGATATCGACGGCAACTCCTTTTAATCAGCAGTTTAACTGAGTAAAAACTGATTATTTTTAATGCATTTTTTGGGAGTTTTAAGCAATAATTTCCATATTTTAAGCTAACACGTAAAAAATAGAAAGCCTTTTTTTATAACTAAAAGTAGTTTCGCAGATTATTAATTTATAAATAGAATCCGAAACACGTTATTACGAATGCATGTTTCAACGAGTTTGCGGTTTGAGTCGGACCTTTTTGTTAAAATCATACTCGGGAGTTTTCTTCAAGGTAAAGAAGAACTTTAATATTTGGAACTGAAAATCACATCTTAAAATAATGCAGCCTAAATTTTGAATAGAGGAATTGTACCTTTTACTTTCTCACTATACTATAGTAGGCATAGCCTATAGAGAAAGTATAGTGATCGCAAAAAAATCGATGTTGAGATTTTTGTGGAAATATCCGTTTTGGGACCCCCTGAAAAAAAGTGTTTTTTACAAAATGTCTGTCTGTATTTATATAAAGTTAGAGCGAAAAGTATTCGATCGATTTCAAACAAATTTGCACCAGACATGTCAAATAGGCCTGTATAGATGCACGAAAAACGGTTTTGAAAAATGTTGAAAAACAACCCCCTTTTTGGCAAAAAAAAAACCCAAAAATCTGTTATTATTTTTTTATAAAAAACTGCTCTAACGATTTTGATAAAATTTGGCTTATTTGTAGCCTTTAATGTATCCTACCAAATGCAACAAACCGAATCTTTCTAAAAATTCTCGTTTAGCTAATAATAATAATTGATTTTTGGGGGGTTTTGGCCATAAAGGGTGTTGTTTTAAAAAAATGTCAAAACCTTTTTCGTGTATCTATACAGCCCTAATTGACGTTTTTGGTGCAAATTTGTTCGAAATCGATCGAATAGATTTCTCTCTAGATAATAATAATAATATTTATTAGTTAATCTCATACTTTAATAAATCACCTCGCCTACCCCACCTACAATTATGAAGTCACAGTGAATCTGTTTAATAATTTAAATATGTTTGTGAGAAAGTATGTGCCAGTTCCTGGTACCATTTATTTTACTTATATTAAACATTTTGACACGACTAATAACAAAACATGGAAAATATGCAGGTTACATCAGGTAGATCCATACATGTACACATCTAGTTGTTGGCTTTCAGAGATCTAGTTTACAGGATGGTAGTTGTGTGACCGGATCGCCTTGACTGTACAACATGACTCATGGCTCACTGTACACGTATTCTGGTATCATAAACATTTAACATAAGTACGTATTTACTTTATTGGTAGTGAGCGGGACACTGGAGAACAAAGATGGCGGCCAGTCACGTGACTCTTACTTAACTTTGTATTTTGTTCACAAAAGTGTCACGTAGACACGTGAGGTGAGTGATGGAACTCTCGATGCGCGTAGGAGGGGAGGTAGAAGAGGGGAGCCATAGACGACTAAGGTGGTTGGTGGTTGTTCCTCTAGGAGCTGTCCCGCGCATGCGCAAACCTTCTCTTTGCCACTGCGCATCCCCAAGACAGTTCCATCACGAGTAATAACTCTAACGTATTTGATTTTCAAAAATTGGGTCACATTTTGGGGCGTTAACCTAAAATTTGGAAAATGTTGGGCGTTAAATAGTTGAGCGAGAGGGACATTTTGGCGCGGGATATTTTTAATAATTTCTTCACGATAGGCTATTTCAGATTTATTATAATTTTCATGTGAAATGTATACAGGGGGATTTTTTGGAAAATTACCGCCTCTATTATTTAAAAGACGGAAAGAGATCTGCAAAATCTGATCTGATGACACTTAGACCCTATTTATCGTCAATGGGACACTTATTTTCACATCACTTTTACACTCACGAAAATCACACTACAGTATTTACTAATTGTTTAATTTAATATGTACACAATTGAATTAATAATAAGATAAAAACTCTATAACCAGTCAAATATTGGTAATTATAACTATATTTTTTTAATAAATTGCAGTTTTGTAAAATAGGTTTTGTTTTGTAAAATGGGTTGTGTTTTGAAAAATAGATTATATTATATAAAATATGATGCATTTTGTAAAATATGTTGAATTTTTTACTATAGGTTGTGTTTTGTAAAATAGGTTGAAATTGTAAAATAGGTTGTATTTTTATAATATATTATATTTGGTAAAATAGGTCGTGTTTTGTAAAATAGGTTGTGTTTTGTAAAATAGGTTATGTTTTGTAAAATAGGTTGTGTTTTGTAAAATAGGTTGTGTTTGGTAAAATAGATTGTAATTTTTATAATATATTATATTTGGTAAAATAGATTGTATTTTTTTTAAATAGGTAGGCCTACTGTTTTGTAAAAAAGATTGTATTATAAAAATTCGTCGTAAATTCGTACGATTTACCTAAGGCTACAAGGAGACATAACATAGTAGACGGCATACATACTTAAACTCGTATAACATACTAGCTGACCTGGCAATACTTCGCTATTGCATAATTATTTTGGTGAAATAAATGCGACAAATAATCGTGATTTAGTAACTTTGACCCCCAAACCCCCGCACTAAGATTTAAAATTTTTTGAAAAACCTTTCTTAGTTAGCACCTATGGCCCAAGAAGAAGCTACATACCAAATTTCGTTCCAATCCGTTCAGTAGTTTTGAAGAAATCTAGATTTTTAGTTACTTTGATCTTCCCAAACCCCCCTAAAATTTTGAATTTTTTGAAACCCTTTCTTAGCGAGCGCCTATGGCCCTAGAGGAAGCTACATCCAAATTTCATTCCAATCTGTTCGGTAATTTTGGAGAAATCGTGATTTAGTCATTTTTACCCCCCCAAAAATTTCCAATTTTTTAAAAACCTTTCTTAGTTAGCACCTATGGCCCTAGAAGAAGAAACATACCAAATTTCGTTCCAATCCGTTCAGTAGTTTTGGAGAAATCTAGATTTTTAGTTACTTTAATTCCCCAAACCCCCTAAAATTTCGAATTTTTTAAAACCCTTTCTTAGCGAGCGCCTATGGCCCTAGAGGAAGCTATATACCAAATTTCATTCCAATCTGTTCGGTAATTTTGGAGAAATCGTGATTTAGTCATTTTTACCCTCCAAACCCCCCTAAAATTTCCAATTTTTTAAAAACCTTTCTTAGTTAGAACCTATGGTCCTAGAAGAAGCTACGTACCAAATTTCATTCCAATCCGTTCGGTAGTTTTGAAGAAGTAATTTTTAGTTACTTTGATCCTCCAAACCCCCCTTAAAATTTCGAATTTTTTCAAATCCTTTCTTAATAAGCACCTATAGCCCTAGAGGAAGCTACATACCAAATTTCATTCCAATCCGTTCGGTAGTTTTGAAGAAATCGTTTTTTAATAACTTTGATCCCCCCAAACCCCCGTAAAATTTCGAATTTTTTCAAACCCTTTCTTAGTGAGCACCTATGGCACTAGAGGAAGCTACATACCAAATTTCATTTCAATCCGTTCGGTAGTTTTTGAGAAATCGTGATGAGTGAGTGAGTGAGTGGTATTTCGCTTTTATATATATAGATATAATGCCAGTTATTGTACAAACAAAATATATATGTTATTCCCAAATTATATTTTCAGAAATTTTTTATCTTCAACACAAGCGAAGTCGGGTACCACAGCTAGTTTAATGTGATTGTAGTAAACACTGGGAGGTTCCTTTAGGGTCAAGACACTGGAAAGGCCTGTCTCAGTCGCGTGCATAATAATCCACAACAGTTCTTCTCTGGCAAATGTCCGGTATGTGGTAAAACTTGTCCTGATTTCTAAATGCGAGTGAAATCATAAGGTCGTGACAGCCTCCACCTGTCAGGGACTGACTGTAGAGACTGAATGACGTCACAAAGCCAAAGTTACAGCAAGCATTTTTTTATGGGAGATTAATTTATTTTTTAATCGCTTTTCCGCGAAAATTGAGATTTGCTATAATGTATGAACACCTTTTTTTAAAAATGTATCTGCAATACTTTCAGGGGAAAACTAATTGTCCAGGCAACAAGCGAAAAATAGGGGCAAGTTTAGTTATAGTTTTCATTTGCGCTTCCTTTATGTTTTTGGGAACGCGTGTAAATCTGCATGAGGTTTACCGATTCCGATTTTGCCGAACACATCTTTTTGGTTGTTTGCCTATAACTCAAAAACTATTAATTCTTTCTAAAAGAACTATATAAAATTAAAGTCGACTAAATGTTCTACATTTAATAATGATACATTTTCTCTATATCAACTGTAGACGCTAAAAAAAAGGGAAATAATTCGACCACTCAGCTAAACCGCAAAATTTTTTTGACCTGAGCAAATTTCCAAAATTAAGTTTATAGGCTTATTTTTTAGAGTTTCAACCAACAATTTGGGAAATAGGTTTATTGATGACGGTGCTGAATGGCTGCAAAATGCTTCTCACGCCATTCCGCATATTGGGAGTATCTTCAATACACAATGCATTGCGTACTTCGCACGCCATTCCGCATGTTTGGAGTATCTTCAATACACAATGCATAACGTGCTTCGTACGCCATTCGGCATATTGGGCGTATCTTCAGCACACAAAGCATTGCGTGCTTCGCACGCCAAACCCCGTATTGTGAGTATCTTCAATATACAATGCATTGCGTGCTTCGCACGCTAACCCCCGTATTGGGAGTATCTTTAATACACAATGCATTGCGTGCTTCGCACGCCAACCCCACGGTAAAATCCATCACATGGTTTTGAACCGGGTACTTTTATGGTATTTCACGTTTTGATCGATTTTGGGGGAACCAAGCGATCTATAAGGTCGCGTAAAAAAACAAAATGTGCAGAATAACATCCTACATTCATATTCGTAGAAAAGCTCTAAAAAACATTATTCTCGTAGGAAAAATGTCAAAAAACAGTTACTTCCGGTCAAAAAACCTGCTTCCGGTTGTTGGATTTTTTTGGCTAACAAACTCGTCCGAGCGACATAGACAACCAACATGTATACGAAATTTGGACCAAATCGGACTTAAAATGCGGCCGATAGAGTGCGAACCGGATATATATGTGTGTGTGTGTGTGTGTGTGTGTGTGTGTATGATTTTTAATGACACCGCAAAACGTGTTCTGGGGACCATGATCGATGCTCATTTGCTACTCCCGACCTTGGGTCTTACCATAAGGGCCACTGCAATATCTCATTTTTCCTATGGAAATTCGCTAATAAAACAGAATACAAAGAATGTTTTACAATTTATTTTGGATGGGCAAAATTTGATACCTCAAAAATAACTAGGTATTTGTTGCATGTGGAAATTCGCTAATAAACATAAAATACATGATACATTATTTTTTTGTAGGCTACTGACATTGTGCTGCTAGTGTGCATTGAAACTTTGTGCATTTCATCGCCTTTAATTTCATTCATGAATTTTTGAGTAAATTGCCTTAATTCGTTTTTCCCTCCTTTTGGGGTTTTGCACTTTTTAGCACAATTTAGCGGCTACTGCTATCATGGGGAAAATGTCACATACATACAATGCAGAAAAATTGGTCTATTTTAATTTTGTGTAAAATAGTCTTTTAGGAAAAATGCCAAGAAAAAGTTTCCAAGACATAGGTAATACCCCCAAAAACGTCCCAAAACAAATTTGTTTTGCAAAAAACAAGTTCCCGGGCAAAATTGGAATTGGAAAACCTCAGATTCATGTGCAACGACCCAAAAATCAAAAGACCAACTAAACTTTCCCTTATTTGTCCTTTTTGACATTTTGTTGTCTAAGAAGCAATGAGGGTTTGAGCATTTTTTTTTGGGAATATTTTAAAAACTACATACCACAAAATTCTTACAAAAACAGTTTATATCCCTTTCATACGATAGTACCACGATAGGCTATATTTAGTTGATGAATTTCGAACTTTGACACCCCACCACCTCGAAATTCTCAGTAAAATATTTTTCTTAGTTCTGACAATGAATACAGAAAACTAATAGTATTCTATATTCATTCGTTCTGATCACTGGAACGTAGCATGCTTTATAACTATGGCAATGATTTCATTGTGACAACATTAGACTATCCGTTTTGGAAAAATCTACTGCGACTGCCAGACAGGCTAGTGATTCTACAGGGTTAGGCCACAGATAAAAGAATAACTATCATAAAAGATAATAGTTTCATTTATCTGTGGTTAGGCCTACCGTTTTATCTTGTGTACGGTCCGAAACCCTGAAAAGAAGCAAAGGACTAACAGAAAAATGTTTACATTATAAAACACGTAGGCCTAATAGTCTATGAACTATTTTTGTTTTTCCGCGATACAAGTAATTTGATCCTACAATTATTTCTTTTGCCCTTTCAAGGTATGGAACACTGTTAATAATTAGGCTTATACTGGGTAGAACTAATAAAACTGTTTGTTATTTCAAAATTACTACCCCTATCAAGATAACTTTTGCCAAATGTCAAACTGCCTCATATAACCTTTAAAATAAAACAACAATAAATTACGCGAGTGGATGAGGGTAGGGCTACGTGTAAAGTCATTTCAGAACAGCTGACATATAATAGGCCTACAGTATTCAGTCAGGGTTAAAACCAACCATATAGAATTTAAATAATTTTGTTTAAAGAAAGTCTGTTAAAAAAATTATATGAACGATTTAGGTTACTAGGCAAAATAAATTCAAACAAATACCAATTTAGCAAAATATCAGAATAATTCTTGCTGCAGTATTTCTATAATAGTCCAGTCAAATGGTGATTTGGCCAGGAAAAAAATATAGAAGTTTTTTTTTCACTTGTTCTATATGTTTTTTGGGATGCTGAATCCGAATTTCAACTTTGCTACTTCCTACGGATATGGCTTCACACCGAAAATCGCAAAAAACCATAAAATTTTTGACCTTTTTTCAGTTTTTTGCCAAAAAATCATAAAAATATGCGTTTTTTGAGGTAGACCTTCCTATATAAAAATAAAGTACATTAAATTGCCTACAAAAAACATTCCTCAAATGTATTTTTTGATTGAATGGTTTAGCCGCTAGAGCGCGCTGAAAATAGGTAAAAATTCCCTACTTTGTTGAAAACCCGGTTTTCTCGTTATTTTGTCGGTTATAAGTTAACACCTATGCTTGTAATTATGAAAAACTTGGATTCTGCTAAAACCACATTAAATTGCCTACTAATTTCACACCTTAATCACTTATTTTAGCCAAACATTGTAACCGCTAGAGCACATTGAAATTTTATGTCATATTACGCGAAACCGCTAAGTCAAGAGCCCTTCACACAAAACTCAGTAGATACCTATATTATGTACTTATTAAAAACTATTTATTTGGTCTTTACAATTTATTAATGTAATTACTTATTAATTATATATGTATATTATACATTTAATTACTACTTATTAATTATATCAACTTTTGTCCAAAGTATGTTTTGGTATTCAGACACAAAATACTTATATAAAAAGTATCACAAAAACAATTTATTATAAATTTTCATAATAATTATCATAATAATTATAGGTTAGTAAATAAAATAAGAGATGGACAGCTACAGTTTACGACGCTTAGTGATTGAAGGTCCTGGTTGCTCTTCTGAAATATGAAAGGGACATTATTAGCAATGATACTATCGAATGAATAGTTGCATTTTTTTAGTATGAATGCAGTGAATTCAATATTGTATATCTCTTTCATCTGGAACCACTGCTTGGGCTGTAGGCTGTGAAGGCCCAGGGGTAGGCTCTTCATCTAAAAAATGAAAGGAAACATGATGGTGTTAGGGAACTGCATGGAAATTTAAGATCGTATGTAATCAACAATAATTGTTGCAGCTGTCTCGACTATGCGACGTCTTTCCACTTTTTCAGAATCTTTTTTCTGTCCAGTGTACCATGCATCGGTGAGAATTTTATATCCAGTGTTTTTAAAACACACAACATGAGGTTCATGTTTACTGACAAATATGTCATTGCCATATTCCTCAATAAGGCGAGTTCTAACTGTTTTCCAGTGTGGGGTTGTCACCTTCAATCTTGCTCAAAAGTTCCTCTGAGGTGAATTGGCACTCTTCATCACTACTTTCGAGGTAATTGAATACTGCTTGCAACTGTTTACCTACTTCATCTTTGGGTCGACCACGAGCCCTGCTATCTGCAGAGAGGCCATGAATGTGTAGGTTTGTCATGCAAGACAAGTGGTACTGTCCATCAACAGCTACCAAGTCTGGAAATGGTTGTAAGTGGTTTATAATGGCTTTACAATATTCATCATTACATTGTGTGGCCAGTCTTAAAACATTCGCCCTCACATTCAAATTCCTCACTACAAACACAGGGTTGCGTGAAGGTGGGGTCAACTTTTTTTTGTTTCGCTTGATAGTTTGGAGGTATCTCAACCCCACACAAAAAGCTATTATTTTTAAAATGAAATATGGGTTTGCATGATCGAAGTTCTTGATCCTGACTATAACTACCCTCCTCAGCCCTCTTGCTGGCAGCAACAATACATGTTTCTCTTACATATTGCTTCCTACATACATTATGCACTTCAACTGAATAAAATCACCTTATCATCCTTTCTCCTCTTACTAGCTTCAACGATGACTTCAACCCTTTTTCTTTCACCACTGCCTTCGGGGTTCCATCTGCCAACACTTTATCACAAATAGCACAACTTTTATCGGACTAGATACTTTTATTTTATTTTTTATTTTTTATTTTTTTTTTTTGGTTTAAAGGCGAAAAACCTGGGTGGTTATCATCGCCTTACTTTTATTTTAATAACTGATAAAAACAAAGACGCTTAATATTTTGTACACAGCACCCACGGAGATTAGAAGTAAACGGACAGAGAGGGTCCTAAAAGAAGGGCAGGCCGAGTCGCTGAATGATAAGAAGCCACCTGAAAAGAGGGGGAGGCCACCTTTTGTCGGATCCAATATATAATTATGAATTTGGGTCTTATTTACCTACTAAATTCAAAGGAGACCTACATCCTCCCTTGAAAACAACAAACCAACCTGTACAACAACGGTTCTGTTAATATATAATTAATAATTGGTACTTAATTAAAATGATGTTAAATGAATGAGTAAATTACATTAATTTATAATTAATAAGTAGTAATTAAATTTATAAATAATGAATAAGTAATTACATTAATTAATAATTTTAAAAATCAAATAAATGGTTTTTAATAAGTAGATAGTGATAATATAGGCATCTACTGAGTTTTGTGTGAAGGGCTCTTGACTTAGCGGTTTCGCGTAATATGACATAAAACTTCAATGTGCTCTAGCGGCTACAATGTTTGGCCAAAATAAGTGATTAAGGTGTGAAATTAGTAGCAAATTTAATGTGGTTTTAGCAGAATCCAAGTTTTTCATAATTACAAGCATAGATGTTAACTTATAACCGACAAAATAACGAGAAAACCGGGTTTTCAACAAATTGGGGAATTTTTGCCTTTTTTCAGCGCGCTCTAGCGGCTAAACCATTCAATCAAAAAATACATTTGAGGAATGTTTTTTGTAGGCAATTTAATGTACTTTATTTCTATATAGGAAGGTCTACCTCAAAAAACACATATTTTTATGATTTTTTGGCTAAAAACTGAAAAAAGGTCAAACATTTTAAGGTTTTTTGCGATTTTCGGTGTGAAGCCATATCCGTAGGAAGTAGCAAAGTTGAAATTCGGATTCAGCATACCAAAAAACATATAGAACGAGAGAAAAAAAAACTTCTATATTTTTTTCCTGAAACAAGCACCATCGGAGACTATTTGACTGGACTATAATACTAATACTATAAAGAGGTAAAATTTATTTGTTTGTTTGTATGTAGGGGGTAATCTCTGGAACTACTGAACTGATTGAAAAAATAGTTTTACTAATAAAAACCTACAGTTTCCCTGAGTAACTTGGGCTGTAAAATTAATTTCGTTAAAAACATTTTTTATTTAAAAATTTTGTAAATTTAGTCGGAAAAAATTCTTAGGTTAGGCATGGACTGATGAAATTACACATAAATTTACATTATTACCATAGCAACCAATTGAATAAAATAACAGATAAAACAGCTGTTTGCTCTTATATTTCCATTAACACCTGATTTCAAACTTTGAAGCAATTATTTGTATTTCTAACTTTTAGGTTAGGTTTTTATTACAGTGTAGACCTGAGCCTTGCTGGTTCTTTAACCTTTATTATAACTGCTGCTATAAAATATAAGAAAATAATTTCATTTGAACATACATTATTTACCATCTAAGCTTTAGAGTTATTATTAATCGTACACCTTTATTATAAAAAAAAAACATAATGTATAGATTGTATAGAAGGTTCCAACGGGGTTGGCGTGCAGAGCACGCAGGGGTTTCCTCGAGTCATCGATAAATTAAACTCCCACAAAATGGGGGTGGTTCACGTTTCTAATTCCTCAATCAAAGGTTGGATTCTGATCTATTTTGGGTTTATTTATTTGTACGTTTGTTTTTCAGCCCAAAACGATTACACTCTTTTCACTAATATCGTTTTTGAGGGATAAACACAAAAAATGGGGGATTTTTATATTACAAATAAATTTTAAAACACCAACAATTTTAACAAACTTGTAATAAGCCACGCATAGCCTGCAATAAATTAATAAACATGTTTTATGTTGCTTATACAATGACATCTTCCGATGCATCTCGATAGATTTATGTGGATTTCTGGCATTGGATGATATTTAGGTCAAATCTATAAATATCCCAACTCCAATAGAGTTCAATATTTGACGGATTTTCCTGTCAAAAATTATTATTTAGATTTTCTCGAAAATAACAGTAGCAATATATTTATTTAAATTGTCTGCAGGGAAGGTAGAATAATAATGTATTCAAAATTACAACCCTTAGAGAAAGTCTAAAACCATAGACAGGTCTTCGTCAAACGTTTGAATTTCCGTATATGTCTAGAAAAGACTTCCCCTTCTATCTGAAGGGAAAATGTCAGTGGGTGGGCGTGATGCACACAGCAAGCGCCGGATCAATATTCTCAATATTTGAAAGTAAACAATTTATTTTCTTAGATACGTAATTATTTTTTTATGGCTTACACTAAAATATAACTGTACGAAGCACATATTTATTTAAACAGTCAGTAACATTTCTGCCATTTCTAAACGTCCGGTATACACAACCCCAAATAAATTTTATTATTTAGTCCAAAATATCCCTAAAAATGGATTCTGTACCATAAGACACGTACTATGTCGTCCTTGGAAATAACTAAACACAGGCCTAGTGCAACTGAAACTTTGTCACTAACGACTACGAAACAATTTGTACTTACAGAATATGATGTCAGGCCTGCTTCACTAGACTTCACAACTTTCTGAAGTATATATGTACGCTAAACAACCACACCCAAATTGATATTAACACTAACCGACAGAAAACACGCAATCTATTCAGAACTACAGTTTCTGCTTTGAAAATTAGTTCAGAATTGTTCGTCTTCTGCCAGTTCTGCCACGCATGCGCTAGCTTCCACTGTTGCCAACATCAGAGCTATAATTTCCCCTTGATAACGTAGTGAACGGGAATGTCGGTGTTGTTTTGTCGGGAACTTTTCAAGGAGAATGGAATAGTTTAGTAAATACAGTACTACAGAAATGTATTCTAGGTTATATATTTGAGACATGAACAATACACATAAATTAAAGTTTATATTAAGTTAATTTTTTTAAATATTTTATTCTTTTTATATATTTTATATTCTGCGTTTGAATTGAGTTCATTCAGCCTTCAATTTATTTCACAGGCAACTTAAGTTTACTTGAATAAACGGGGCGGGCGGGGGGGAGTAGATATAGTCAGTCCTTTAATCAGGCGCTCTACACTTACATTGAAGTATATCTACATACAGATCATTGATTCATAACTTACGTATCCAAGTGCGTTTAAAATTCTTGGTTGAATTCAGTGGTTAAATTGAATATATTTTGTACGTTTGTTTGCTTAATACGATTTAACTAAAAAACGACTTATTCGATTTTGATGTGACTTTACTAAAGTATTGGTTTTGCCATCCGGGTAACATGGACTATATTCCATAATGCTTTTGATTAAAGTCTGGTGGGCAGTAATTGGAAAAGTGAAAACCCAAAATTTGGGCTCATTTTTCGCAGTGTACCTATGCTTTATGCTTAACTGTTAAAGATATATCAAAACAAAATATTTTTAAAAAAATGTGGCCTAATAATTTACATACGCTTTATATGCATCATTTAGAGTAAAAAGGTTTCAATAATCATAGGTCCTAAAATGCTCAGTTTTCCAACTAGCCACCATTTTGTTTTTTTACTAAGTAATTTTTATCTCTGGAAAGGTTTAACCGATTGATTTCAAACTTGACACAATTCTCAATTATGTCAAGACCTAGTTGATGTGAAATAACTGTAATAATCAGAAAATACGTTTAAAATGGCGACCATTTAAATGTGACAGTTAAATATATATACTAACTCAAAAACAGTAAATTTGTATTAAAAATTTTAAAAATATTTTTTTAAACCTGTTCAATTTCATTTCGAATGGTCTAACTGAAAACTATCAGAGAAAGGATAAAAGTAAAACAGCTTCCATTATTAATTGTGTCTTGTTCTGGGTTAGTATTTTACTAACTAGTGATTCCGAGTTAAAATAACTAGTTGGTAAATTTTGGAGCCAGAAAAATTAATTTTAAGCTCATTTAGTAGTTTATCCGTTTATCAACGACAAACACTTCAAAAACATATTTTACTTTTTACAAAAAATCGTTGTTGACATTTTTTTTTTGTAGAAAATTGTTTAAAATCTCTGTTGCCCTCACTACCTCATAAAGTGAAGCAAAAAAGCCTGAAAATCTACAAGAATATACTTTATTGAGTCTACATCGAAGGAAATTTTTTATAACGTGATTTATGTACATAGAAATATACAGGGTGTCCCCGAACTCTCTACTAACCTTTTCAGGTATTATTCCTGTACCAAAGAACAAAAAAATATTACTATGTTAAAAATTTCTAAAACTCAACAGTTACCCCTACAGCCGCTATTTTGTTTTTTCACATAACAATTTTTAATTTGAGAACGACTCTTTGTAAAACATTGAAATGTGGTACATAGCTTTATGACTAAAAGACCTAATTCCAGGAAAACAATAAATGTTTTACAATGTTTATTTACAAAATGGCGGCTGTTTTAAAATTTCTAAACTAAATTACTCAAAAACCGAACATTTTAACAAAAAATGTCAAGACACCTTTTTTGTAGCCCTTTTGATTCCCTTTTGATAAGTTATGTGTAATAACTGGTTTGTTCAACCCGGCATCCTATATCAACACAGTAAATACCTTAATATTGTATGTACATTTGCTGTCATTTTATATAACTTAGCTGTTATCCTTCATCCGATTGTTTTGACAGTTAACCATCCGATAGCGAATCAAAAGAGCTACAAAAAAGGTGTCTTGACATTTTTTGTTAAAATGTACGGTTTTTGAGAAATTTAGGTTTGAAATTTTCAAACAGCCACCATTTTGAAAATAAACATTGTAAAAAATAGATTTTTCCTGAAATTAGTTCTTTGGGTCATAAAGCTGTGTACCAAAACTCAACTTATTACAAAGAGTCGTTCTCAAATTAAATATTGTTATATGAAAAAAACAAAATGGCCGCTGTACGGGTAACTGTTAAGTTTTGTTTGTTCTTTGGTCCAGGAATACCTGAAAGGTCAGTAGAGAGTTCGGGGACACCCTGTGTATACAGGGTGTATAAAAAAACCTTTTAGGACTTTGGAATATGATTCCTCATAAAAAAAGGAACAAAAAAGTTCATATAAACATAGGCCCGAAAAAGCTTCGATTACCAGATATCCGCTATTTTGTGTTTTGTACAAAATTATTCATATCTAGAGAACGGTTTGACTGATTTAGTTCAAACAAGGCATGAAGTTTAACCTAACAGCGATATATCTCAAGAAAAATAAACGATTAAATCCAATCATGAGTTTCAAAATGGCGGCTGTTTTAAAATTTCTAACCTAAATTACTCAAAAACGGTACATTTTAAGAAAAAATGTCAAGACAACTTTTATTTTAACCTTTTTGAATAGTGTATTGGATAGTGTAACTGTAAAAACAATCGGATGAAGGATAATAGTTAAGTTATGTGTAAAAATTGGTTTGTTCAACCCGGCACCCTATACCAACACAGTAAATACCTCAATATTGTATAGGGGAATTGGGGGTAATATAAGCATAGTTAACCAAAACCTTAAAAATAATAGTGAAATATATGTTTTTTATTTTTGAAAAAAATAACATGAATTTGTTAGTTAATTATTTATATTACTTTAAAATTTGAAAACAATAATTACATAATTGAATTTTTTATAAATAAAAACTGTTACTATTACTTTCTGCCCACATTACCCCTACGTGTGGGTAATATGAGCAGTCAGGTGGGGGGAAATGGGCATTTTTGCTGTCATTTTATATAACTTAGCTGTTATCCTTCATCCGATTGTTTTGAAAGTTAACCAACCGATAGCGAATCAAAAGGGCTACAATAAAGGTGTCTTGACATTTTTGTTAAAATGTACGGTTTTTGAGTAATTTAGGTTTGAAATTCTATAGAATCGATTATTTTTCTTGAGGTATATCATTGTTAGGGTAAACTTCATGCCAAGTTTGAACTCAATCAGTCAAAGCGTTCTCTAGATATGAAAAATTTTGTACAAAAAACAAAATGGCGGATATCTGGAAAACGAAGCGTTTTTGGGCCAATGTTTATATGAACTTTTTTCTTCCTTTTTGTATGAGGAATCATATCCCAAACTCCTGAAAATCATATGGTTTTTTTTCACACTCTGTATATGTGTGTATTATATAAAAAAACAAAAATTTCACACATTGATAATTTTATCTCAAAAACCGCAATTTCTGAACTCCTAAAATTTTACAGAGTGACAGGCTTTACAAGAAATATTTTCTAAACAAAAAGAGGTTTATAGAACATTTTTTTTAACGTTGGTGGTATTGATTTTGCATTTATTTTATTCGATTTCTTCACTCCAAAAACTACATTCGGAAAAGTATGTCGCATAGATTTTAATGAAAGTGGATTTTTTCCATCCATAGTGCTACAACAAATCTAAGCCTTCACATAACATTCAAGTCAAAGGCTACTTTACACTATCAACTTCCTTGCAATGGCGTTATGACACATACAATTCTACATCACTTCAAGACACTTGCAGATCATTACATTATTATATCCCGCCAGTTGTGCATCGCTGTGAGTCATTGCACCGAATTTTAAAGTTTTTATGGTTGCACGTAGCAGTCTGGTAGTTAACAGCAATAAGTTGACCCTTTGAAAGGACACATATGATGTGTGGTCCGCCGTTGATTGTAGTGGAGAATTGTGTCTTTGGAAGCATCAACAAAATGATAAGATTTATAAAAAGCTGTATTTATTTTCTACATATGCTGATGAAGTAAATTTCTTAGAGGCAATTTTGCATGTAGATCCAAGCAATCATAAAAATAAGAATTGTTTTGATCTGAAGAAAATATAGACAATTAAAACTGATAGTGGCAGTAAAGTTTCTGAGAATTATTTCGATTTAAAGTTTATTACTTGTCCTAAAATATGCACAGAATACAGAGCCAAACTGTACCGTGAGAATTTTGGGACTTAGTTGTGTTTTACTTACAACCATTCTCATCTGATATTGCATTATTAACAGCAAGTCTATTGTGAACTAATATAAGATCAATATCTTAAAATGAAAATAATGTAATTTTTTTAACAACTCATCAATAAAATCTTGGTAGTTTTTTTAACAACTTTAATAATTCAGTATAGTTTTCTTTTACATTATTTATTCAAGAGAAAGGCTTTTATTAATAAGTTCCTAATTAATCTCGGAGGATGCTAATGATGTAAGTATTGTAGGGTCCATGTGCCTTTCTACAACTTTGGCTGATATAGAGATCAAGGAAGATCTGAAGGGGCGCTAACAATAAGCTGAAGATCTTCAACAGCAATATGAAATCTTTTATATGACTGTGAAACATGGAAGGTTACTAAATTGTAAACTAAAAAACTACATATCTTTGTCTCCTTAATATCATTTGAATCCACTATACCCAGCACTGAACATAGAGACGAACTAACCAAGAAACAAAATGGAAAGAAGTGTTAGCTATAAAAAGTAGAACTTGGTTGGGACATTCTCTCAGGCCTGTTAAAAGATCAGGTAAATCTTGTAAGACTTGAGTGGAAGCCCAAAGGATAGATAAAAGAAGAAGAAGCCGACCAATGGAGAAGGAGAATTGAAGAGAGAGGTGCACACATTTGGCACAACATCTGAAGTAAAGTTTCTGGCGAGTTGTAGTGATAACTGGCATAAATTGATTGCGGCCCTAAGTTGAACCCTACCTGAGGAATTAAGCCCAAATTATTTTATTTTTGAAATGTATCATTTTTGTCAGCAGTGACCTTTGCAAAACATTTAAGGGTCGGCTCTAGCTGTCGGCCATGTTTGCTCACACTCCATAAGACCAATGTTAAATTAAAATCCAAATTTTTCCTTTATTTTGGATCGGAAAATTATAAACGATATGTTATTTTAAAGCTATGGTCAATATGCATGCAAATGGCTTTTTAAAAATTAAGAAATATGTTTTGTTTAATATTTATCAACAATTTAAAACATTGATTTTTAATATTTTTTTATGTTGTCACTATTAATTATAGCGAAAAACTACCAAGCCATTCGCCTGAAGAATTTCGTCCCCAAGATGTTGGTATTTTTTTTAAAACGCTATTTGAACAATTGCGGGTTTTAAATAGATTTAGACTGAGCAATGTCCGTGTAACCTACCGCCGCTATAGGGTGATTTTAAATATTTTTTACGTTGTAACTATTAATTACAGCGAAAAATTACCAAGCCATTCGGATGAAGAATTTTGTCCCCAAGAGTTTGGTATTTTTTTAAAAACGCTATTTGAATAATTGCGGGTTTTAAATGGATTTAGGATGAGCAATGTCCGCGTAACCTACCGCCGCTATAGGGAGTCGCAGGTTGCTTTCTGTTCTACTAGAGCCGACCCTTAAGCCAAATAATTCACATGTATGAAATTGTGTTGCGTAACATATTTGGTCAAACTTTTAATAAACCTGTCTAATTATTAAATCTTATCTTCTAAAGCGAGAGATAATTGTTTGTCTGCTAAATGGATCTGGAATCTCCGTCTAAGGATTTTTGATTTTATATTAGGCTTTTAGCCACGAGAAATCGATTGGAAATGGTCACCAGTCTGGGAAAATTCGTTTTCTACGTCTTTTTATTAAATTAAAAAGTGAAATTTGTCCATTTTAAACAATACAAAGCACAGCTGATGCAAATGTTTTCAATGCCATTACAATAATCATCTGCTTTCTTTTAAACTGTATATTTTATTAGAGGTAAGCCTAATGTTGTATCTATTTATAGTTACCATGGCAACGAATACATAATAAACTTACCCTTTATTTAGTTGTTTAATGTTATAGGCCTAACCTAAACGATGTTCACGGAAATTTGCAATAATAGTAGTTATTGACGTGAGCGAACTAGGCCCTAGGAATAAATCGATATTGAACTAATACTTTAATTTAGGCCTGACTTATTTCTGAGGCATAGCGTTGAGATTGTGGTTAATCCTTTAAACTGTATTTTTATTACAGGTAAGCCTAATGTTGTATATACCCTTTATTTAGTTGTTTAATGTTATAGACCTAACCTCAAAACTCAAAAATCCAATATTTATTATTGAAATCATAGCCCTGCTTATAATCGAGCTTAAGCTCGGTCTCCAGGTACTAGCTAAAAATAGCAAACACATTGGTAGCACAAAAAAAATTGTAATAGTAATAGAACATTGCGTTACTTCTGTATTTTGATTTTACTATGTACAACTTATAAAGGTTCAAAGAAATTTCAAACACTTGTAGAAGACTAGGGTGTTTGATCCCTAACCACCCCTGTTCGTTTTGCTGACTAACTCCTGAGGCGAATCACAGAAAAGCAAATGGAAACAGATTTCAGTACTGCATAATCTGATGTTTTCACTGAAATGATGATTGATTGGGACAGAGGCACTTGGATCCGGGTAGGGTAACGGGGATGCGGTATCTTAGATCTTGATGCATACACAGTAGGGCCAGGTTTTTAGCGTGAATGACAAGATTTTTACATAATAGAGTGATAAAAGCCAAACCTAAAACGCTGTTGTCAAAAAAAATTAAGGGATTTTAAATTTTCCAAATAGGTTGCTATTGTAATAAATACAAATGCTTTCATGAATTGTGTGTTGGTTCAGTAAAGGCCTAACCTAAAATATTGTCAAGCTTTTGATCCAAATCAGCTGTTTTATTTATAA
>JAGFPH010002990.1:0-25020 GCA_018207615.1 Philaenus spumarius | reverse complement strand
ATAATATGCAACAACAGATGTTTGAATTATAATTCAGTAAGCATTTTCGTTGATTTTTGTTTGTGATTGCTTTTATTTTGTTAACCTAACCTAAAGAAGCTGTTCGTTGTGAAGAATAATACACTGATTCTAAATTTGCTTAGTTGGTTTTTATGGTAATGAATGTAATGCATTCAACAAACATGTGTTGCTAATCTTCTGATGTGATTATGTTGTTTAACTGTTAAAGAGCTGGGAGTAAACTACCGTATTTCACGCTTTAAAATTAAAATTGTTGCAAAGTCCTTTCTTAGAGTGATTGAAAATCCCCATAAGAATATTATACCTGTAAATTGTTTATTACTTCTGTGAACATAGTTTTAATTTTTATTACTAATAATTAAATATAATTATTTTTATTCATTAACTTTAGATGCAATGAATAATCATTAATAACTTATATTAATTTGTAAAGTTCTTGACTTGGTCTAAAAATAGGCATCACTGCACTCGATTTCATGTTCACCATGTAGTACGGAGCGCCCACAAGCCATGTTATCCAAAAGGCAGTCTCAGTGATACTAACAGTCCAAAAAACATCAACTCCCACGCAATGCTCGGACAGTAGACGCAACCCGCATGACAATAAACGTGATGTTCCCAGTAATGGTAGTAGCATGGCTTATTTCCCGTAAGACCTGTACTGCATGGTGAATATGGAATTGAGGTAGTCTAAGCTCTTCTGCTCACTATATCTTCAGTTTGAATGATTGTTAGCAAAATCGAACTTATACATTTTGAATCTTTCATTATAGTAATGTTAAACATATAAACATGTGTTTTGTGTTTCTAATTCAACTTAAAATTAATGTTTATGGCTCAAATACTTTTGGATGTGGATACTTTCTTATCAGAAAATTGAAATGTGTATTTGTAAATTATTTTGTTAGGAATTGCTATTAAAACAAAGTTTAAGTGATAAGTCAGAGATATAAAATTATTACAGTAAACTTAAGTTTAACATTTTTAGGGTAGGATCCAAGGGCGGCTTTTAGCTTATGACCCACATTGAAGTGTTGGAAATTATTTAAAATGATTCTATCACCTTGAAGGGATGTTAGAAGAAAAAGAGCCACTGTGCTACAAAAATTCATCCTACAAACTTAAATTTTTATATTGTTAAATACATATACAAAAATCCTGCAGAATTATTTTGAGAAAGTGTAAAATTTGGTATACATTTTAACAACTATACATACAAAAACACCACTTCTAATGTTCGAAAAATGTATGGGATCAAAATTAAGTTAGATGTCTTAGAATTTGTATCTGTGTTCTGAAGGTAATTTTTAACTGATTACATTCTTTGGAGATTGTTTCCGATATGTTTCAAAATAAATAACCTGTAACTTGGATGAAAAGTGAAAAAATAACAGATGTGGAAGAATACCACTATTAAAATAGCAGCCAGTGAGGCTGAAAAGTAATGCTTATTTTTATTCCAATTTTTAGTTGAAGTTAGTTTAATTTTTGAGGTAGAATTATCAAACTCCTTTCTCCGTTTCGCCCCTCACAAAATGTGAACTAGAGTCACCCTTGGTTGTATAAGCAATAGATCTTTGAATTGTGGTCAGACTCAAACAGGTAAGGATTTAAGACACGTGCTTTTTTATTGAATATGTGTATTTAATTTTGATCTATTATTGGTTTGTTTTATGTACAAGTAATCCACATTTGTAATAGGAAAAACCAACTAAACATTCAGGTAAGAATTTTGGAATTTAGGTAAATAAAACACAAAGGATTGGGGCTAAATATATTTTAGTTTAAAAAACATAAACAAATATATTAGAACAAAATATTTGGTCTACAACATTAGATTCATAACTTGGTGGGTTCCTAAATTAAATCCATGATTCCCTTACTTCTGCACAGCCTATCAAATATTTCTGTTTTGAATAATTAACAAGTTCCAACATACACAGGCGATATCTTAAGTACTACAAGTTTGACCAATATGATCTAATTGAATTTGCATCGTTTAACACAAGACGTGATTAACATAGAGACATGCAGTTCATATTGTAAATAATCAGACATGGTTGAAGTCTGAAGAAAATAAATTGTTAGTAGTAAGATGACAGAGAAGCCAACTGCAGACGCGTAAATTATGAGACCAATGCCAGCAAAAGTAACTTGTATTCACCTGCGCAATCGCCCTAAAAACAAAACCAGTGTTTCATCATTTATATGGCATTGATTGTTATTGAAAATTTCATTTAACATGTGATAATTTATTGCGCACCAATTACAGATTATATTACGGAGAACAGTAGTTGTAAGTTGTAAGTGTAGTTTAAATTAAGTATTAAATTAGTTGTTACATGGAAAGTGTTGCTTGAAAGTACAAAAGGAATTCCTAAATTTAATAAAACCCTTAATACTCCATTAACATCAATGTAAGAAATATGGCTTTGCTTGTCCAATAAAATGGAACAAAACCACATAGGTCTATGTTTTGCATGTGGTTATATAAAGGCTGAAAATTGTTTTAACATTTATAAAACAAGAGTAAACTTTTTATATCAGTGAACACAAATAATTACTTTGATAAATTTAGAAAATTTTAATCATTACTTAGGCCATGTTTTTTTGGTTTATTTATTTAAAAAAATGAAATTCTCTTGAATACCATATAATAATAACAGGCTTTCTGACTTATCTAATGCTCGTTTTGATAATAATGAAATGAACCTGCTGAACAAGGGCTTGAAGTACAATATCCAGAAAACAAACACGGACCAGGTGATTTTAAATCTAGTGTAGAAGCAATACACGTTTGCTAAAAAGGCAGGTTAATGAACGCGAATGAGGAATTCGAGATCTACAGAGCTTTAAAAAATGATCCAGATAACATCCTAAATGATCAACTTTCATTCCAATCGCATCGTTTATACCACACAGCCTTAAATTATTTAAAAGTTCCCAACAGTGGTCGTTATCAGCCGGACAATTAGCTCCGACAGAAATGACCAAGTGCACTCGGCGTCGAATTTTTTGTGTTAGTGTATGTGTTGTTTTAATGTTTGACGTGCTCATAAGAGTGAAATAATTTATCTGATGATGGGGTCAAGACCTCGAAACTAATCAAAAACAATTCTCTTGAAGTCACAAGACGGACCTACAAGGTAATTAATATACAACATTTCTAAAATTGCTTACTGTTTTGAAACTTAATTGTTTAGTTTAATAACCTAATCAATGATGTATGTAATTCTGCATAGAAAATTGGGACTGCACAGAACTAAAGAAGCTTTGATAACAGTTTTTAGTCCCTGGACTTCAATGTGCTAAGGCCCGTTTGTTAATACCTGCTAATTGACATTGAATTTGCCCCAGACTTTCTTTGACATGTGTTCTTCCACTCCCAGACTTTCTTTAGTCCTATTGGTAAAAATGGTGGGTGGGGGGAGGGGGTTGTTCATGTAATGTGTGATTTTAAATTTCAACTTTGCATGTATAGGCACTTAACACGTCCACTGCTACACAAATTTTGTATTTCCTATGCTAGGAGCTGACCTTTTATTTTTTATATTTACAGCCTAAATGAGTAGAAATTACTTTATTTTTGAACCTTTCTACGTAATAATCACTAATATTTTAAAGCGGACGCACATGTGCATCCATAGCACATAGGCTTAAAATAGGCTTAAATGCATTGTGTATTGAAAATACTCTCAATACAGGGGTTGGCGTTCAAAGCACGCAATGACTATGCGTCGGCCTCTTCTTATAGTGTTCAGTGTCAAGCTCACATGTGCGTCCTTAGCAGTGAACCTGTTAAACTTCAGCCATGTGGTTCTACAATCTTCTAAGTTTCGAATATTGAAGAACAATCCCAAAACAACATTAAAAAGTAATGATAATTTTTTTATTAACCTAAAACTAGATTTATCAGGCAAGGAAGCAAACAAAAAGTTCGACTGTATAAAAATACATATTATATATTTTTACAACTGTTCTGTCACTATACAATTATAACAAACTTACAAATAGATAAATAAAATTACATCAATATGAATATACAAAAAGCAAACATTATATAATGGAATGGATTAGCTAGCTGTAAATAAACGACCCACTCTCAGGCGACCAATGCTATCAAGATATTTTTGTATTCATCAACACAATCATTCTGAAACCAACAAATAAACATATTCTACAAATCTATATTTGAAAACATTCTCGGTAAAATAGGAACATATTTTTGTGCTTGAGTGTACAGAAGCCATTCCAGTATGCAAGTTTACATAGTAAAGACAAGTTTTAAACTATTTAACAACCAATTATGATTTAACTTAGTTAATTTTAAGTGTTAGCTTAATCTAAAGAAAGTGAAATAGCCAAGCTCATGCAATTGCCTGCATTAGGAGACCACAACCAGCAAGAGTTTCTTGTAATCGCCGGAGATATCATCCTAAAAACAGATCATTGTTACGTTATAAAGTTGTATAGGCTAGTTGAGGATACATGCCCACACTGGATGGTAATCGCTGGATACATATTCTCAGGCGATGTTCCCAACAATTTTTGGATATAAAATAACAACTTCAAGATCAAAGAATATCGCTGTTGATTTGTGTAAAGTTAAATATTATTATTTATCGAGATAATAAGTATTAGAATGGTAAAGAATAATTACTTGTTGATAAATTTAAATAGTCATCATTTAACAAAACTACCATAATCGTGTTTATTAACTAGTCCTGCAAAGTATTAACTTAGCAGAACATTTTGAGTAGCAGCGTCAAACTAACAAAATTGTCGAATGATGAACTATCCTTCAGTAGAAGTTTTTTCATCTATGATTTACCTTGGCTCATGCCTCGCCTCAAATGTTTTTTCCCAGCATCCATGTCTACCAACTTTTAATAATTATAAGTGCTGCAATAATGGGAATGGCAATGCTTCGATACATTACTAATTGCTACCGATGAATATGCATTCATACTATTACTTAACCGCTGTTGTTTTGGGAAATTTAGTTTTTCAGCAGACAGTTTGAACAGACAACATTGCTGGAGAAATGCATCCAGCTACAAATCGGTGTGTCTTTTGTTTGGTGTATGTTTTGATGCTTTTATCCAGCGATTATCGTCCAGTGTATCATTAAACTAAAATAGCATGAGAGGCATGCAATATTTGCAATTGCACTAGTAAGGCTCTTATCATTTACACTTTGTTATGTCATAAGAATCTTGTTTAACTTTAAAAAGTAGGTTCAATAACAAAGTTAATTGCTACAGTTATCCAAATAATTGATAAGAATTGACATTTAATTTATATACACAACTAGATGGCCCGATCCGGCTTTACACGGATAGACAAATTAAAGTTTAATGTATATTAACAAAAAAAAAAAAAAATCAATAAATATAATTATTTTACTATGTATTTCTTATGGGAAATTTTAATAACTTTGACCCCCTCAAAACCCCCTAAAATTTCAAACAAATTTCTTAGCGAGCACCTAGGACCCTAGAGGAATCTATATACCAAATTTCATTATAATCAGTTTGGTGGTTTTTGAGATTTCGTGATGAGTGAGTCAGTGAGTGGTATTTGGATTATATATATATAGATATAGTCTCAGTTTACAAAAAATATTGTATATATTTATTTATATAAATCAAGATTGGTGTTTAAAAAAAATTAACCATAAAAATTTAAGCAAACAAAATTAAAATAAATAAGTAATAATAACTCAGGCGCTACCTCCTAGAAAATGCTTTCGTACTCTGTTGAAGAATATCTTTCCAGAAGTATCTAAACCCAATCTGCAGGTGTAGGGAAGGGCTTATTTGTTTAGAAATATACCAATTAACTGTAGTTTTTTAAAATTTGTATGTTAACTTATGTGTGATTTTGTGTATATGTATGTTTATTTTTGGTATCTCTTATGAATATATATATGTAATAATTAAGTTATGTCACATGTTTCATTTGGAATAAACAAACAAAATAAATAAATAATTTTGAGTTTAAAAGAGATTGATATACATTTTATTTTGCATTTTTCGTAAGGACAAACAGACCTCAAGGCAGGTCTTTTAAAAAATATTAGGCCTTTATAAGTCATTATTTTTGTCTTTTAAGGGTCTGCTCCAGTAAACGAGAAAGCAACAGGAAACGCACTTCCGGTGTCACTGTATCCCTATCTAAGCAGTGCAATTTCTTGCAGCTGAACGCTTTTACATTGCCTCATTTCAAACCATTTTATAAGTCTATCTTTTGTAATGGCGTGTTTGAAAAAAAAACTGAATATTCTTTATAAAATTTCGGATCCTACTTGCAAATTATTTTTCATTATTAATTTGTTATTGTGTTATGAAAAAAAATCAAACTTTGTACTTACAAAATGTCAGTTACTTGAGAAATGAAAGAAATTTAAAAAAATGTAAATTTCAAGAAGGATGCTTAAGGACTGTGCTTAAAATGAGACCTTGCAAACAATTTTATGATAAAAAGTAAACGAAATAAATGGTATGGAATTTAACATTGCTCTTATGGGATAAAAATCCATTTTATTTTTACTGGAGCAGACCCTTAACTTGAAGAAATCACTGTAATTTATTATATGTCAGAGTATGTATTTCAGAACCAGAAAAAGATGTTTTTTTACATTAAATATATAAAAGCTCCAAAAAACCCACTGTTAATTTTTTGCTCTGCTTTTGAAACCAATAAATAATAAGTGTTGTTAACAAACAAATAATTTGTTAGAAAAAGCAATTTGGGACATTATCTTCCCCATTCTTTCTTTTCAATGTATTTTCGATGAACTGTTTGTATTACTGTAGTAGGTGATCATATTATATTTCAAGGAACAATTCCGTATAAATTATTTACATTTAACAATAAAGTATGTAAATGAAAATACTTACAGCAATGCGCTCTTCCAATGGTTTTCCATAACGCTCTACATATTCTTCTTTAACTTCTCCTAAATCAATCTCAGATCGTCCAACTACTATTCTAATCAAAGTTCTGTCTTTTGTGCCCAATCCAGCAAGACTGTCCTCTAGCCTTTCAGCGAAGTACAGTTTCTTGTTTTTCACACTCTTAACTGAAAAGATCAACTTTATTACTTCCATGAATTGCATGAAAAATGTTTTTTTTCAGTAGTTTAACCATTTGCAGTAATAACTAACGTTATAAACCTACTGACCGTTCAAAAATTATGTTTTTATGCTCAACGTACACTTTTCTCCAAACCGAGAACTGAACTGAAACAGTTCTGAACTTATAACAAAACATAAGTGTTAAGCTTTATGTTTCAACTAAAAGATTCAGTTTTACTGAAGAGTTTCAAGCAACATCTGAATTTCAGTTGGGTAATGTGTTAACATTGTAGCTGCAGTTATAATTTGTCCATGTTAGAACAAAAATTTTAATGGTAAGAAAGTAACAAAGGAAACAAGTGAATACACTTAGTTCAGTACTCATTTGTAGGAATGCAGTTTAATTTAAAACATCGAGATGTTTTCCTGTAGCAGTAAACATTTAAGTCAAGTCTAGTTATTTTATAGTTTAAGGTCAGTTATCAGTTTGAAGGAAAGTAAAGTTTTACATACAGCTAGCCCTAAAATATAGGGGCTGGTTTTTCACATTCATGTAATTTTTTAATCTTGAAAGACGTTATTAGGCATGGTTTTAAGGTTGTTGAAGTAAAGTCCTGGGAAGTAATGACTTTTATATGGTTTGTGAAGAATATAAACACTTTGCGTCTTCAGATGTAACTTTGTGTAGTGCGTGAAATATATATCTCAAACTGAAATTTTATTTAAAGTGTGTGTATCTGAATGAACTTTATTTTAAACAACCTAGAAAATCATGTATGTTTATTGTAAAGTGACCATGTATTTCTGATCTGAATTCATAAGATTCCTGTATGATCTGATGTGTTTGTATTGAGGGTTGAAAGGGGAATGTTCTTATAAAAAAAAAAGGAATACGATTGTTACTTTCAATTATGATCTCAAAATTTAAGAATCAATTCCTCTCAATTGCAAAAATCAGAACCAACTGCCATCCTGTATTAACGTCTAAAAATTCAAGTCATCGTCGCAATTTACCGTCCTGAAAAATCTGGGACATATATGTTTAATTTAGTGTCATTTTATTAATTATTCTCTACTATAAACAAAAAAAGAAAAACAATTAAGGAACCATTTACACAGATTTATACCTGTAACGCATTAACTATTAAAATATAGCTTAACTATTAACATGTAGGCCTAAACAAGATTTTAACATACCTATGGCGAGGTAACCACCTTCTAAGCTTCCGGTCATTTCCTTCTCCACTGCGTCTTCAATGCTGGTACCAGACAATTTTTCGTATTCGTGGAATATTCTCCTCAGTTGTGCGTATGAGCGAGATACGAGGATAGCGTTGAAGGTTGATTCATCAGTTCCCCATTTCCCTTCTCCTGAAATAAACTCAAAATATGAACACTTTCTAAAAACACAAGCAACTTGTTTAGTTCAGTGCGAACATAATTTAAATTAACGTAAATTGGGAACAGATAGAATTACTGCATTACATATCTGTATCCAGAAAATTATATATACATTAAAAATAATTTGTTTATGTTACCTGCAGCAATAAGTTTTTCAGCATCCTTCACTGCTGCGTCTGGATCTACATCAACATCTTCATCTCGGTTGGCCTATAACATAAAATTTGAATTAGATAAGAACAACTATGGTATTCTATTCACTATATTTTTTTTACAATTTCATAAATAGAATAGAAGTATCAGTTTGACATAAATATAAACATGAATAGTAAATTAATACAATTGATTATTACTTAAACATGTTTAAGTTTTGTTTTAATTCTACACTAGTATTTTGATATAACAAAACATGACACACAGGGAAGCAAAAAACATTGAACAGTAAAACTAGATTAATTCTGGTCTTTCATTTACATGAAAATAAAAAAAAGGATTAGTATCTCAACAATGGATTTAGTTGTACTTTGGTAAAGTATGAGGACTGTTACATCAAATCAGGCCTCAAATTATTGAGCTACAGCTGATCTTTATATTTAAACCGTACTAGCTGGTACCCAGCGCGTAAAAATTTCCCTCACCCCTCCCCGGGAAAATCCTGAAAATCTAACTAAAAGTTCCATCACAATCGGATGAACGGTATGGCGGCGCGCATACAATACGAACGAACAAATATTGATTTTTATATATTAGATAGTGCATTTAATCAAAATTTTTAGGTTGGATTTAGGTTGTACTTCAAGAATGTTAGACCATTTTAAAACTTTAAAGGGGTGATAGGATTTGAGTGAAAGATAATTAATTCAAAGTGTTTTTTTTGTTTAAAATAATTTTTTTAATCTGTTTTACTAAAAAAATACTCTTTCTAGTCTATTAGATGTAAGAGCAATCGGGCAAAAAGACTAGATTGCTTAATCAAAGATTGGTAGTATTTTATTTTTTGTAATGTGAACTGCCAACATTATAATGTTTCATTTACCACAGTATTGAATTGATCAGATTACTTACAGTACATAAGGATACCAACAGCTTCCTTAAATGTCCAGATGTATCTCCCTTCAAGTCATCTTCAATGTTTGAGTCGTACACTGGAAAATATAGAAAAGTATGCTTAGTCTCTCTATTAAGATAAAACACCCAAACTTGTAGTAAAAAAAGTATCTTTTAATTTGTTGCCATCGGTTTAATCATTCCAACAGGCAACTACAAAAATATCCCAGACAGTATAAGTCATTGAAAATCTTGGTACCGGTACTTTACAATATTTAGTTTCAAACATGTTTTCATCATAATCATTTAACCGTTTTGTTTTAGAATGAAGGGTAGTAAATTATCTCAACTCTGTTTGTGATATGTGGGACAAAAATTATATACAGTAAAAAGGGTAAAAGGTAGGCAACAAAATAGCTTATAAGTTAACAATATTGATACTATAGGCCAATTTGATTGTAAACAAATCGATCCAGTAGTTTGAAATAGTAATCGTATTAATTCCGTTTGGTGTTTTTTTTTGATTGGATCATAGGGGTAACCAGGAGGGTGTTTTGGGGGTTATAACGCCCCCCATTGAAAAAATATTTCGGTCTTTTTTTATATTAAAATGCTTGTTTTTTTTATATACTTGTTTTAAACACCTATGCAAATGGTAAGCTACAATAAATTATCAATATATTCCTGCCATTATCTTTGATTGAATTGGGCACTGACACTTTAATTTATATAGATGCAGTGTAGTGTATCAAAGTATAGTGTTCTAAAGGCAGTACAAGGCGTTTTCCGCCACAGAATGTGACCAAATGCACGCCAATTTTCCTTATTTTAGTATTTTTTCATAGAATACTATACTTCATCCGCGTGTGCAGTTCGTCAAATGACGAAACTGACTTTCTTAAATAATTGAAAAATGTTTCTTATAGTTCCTCAAATCAAGAAACATAGTGTAGAATGCTGCAAAATCTTTTCTGCTTTTATTTATTGATTGGATAAACCCAAATAAGTATATTTTTTGTTTCCTTTTAAATCGGCGACGGAATAACAATAACGCGAGAGTTGCTCTCTGTTCATATCAATAAAACATTAAAAGAAATAGTATATTACATAACACACTTCATGATTGATGAACTAGACACTTCAGTTTAATGAATCCCAATAAGAATTTTAGACGGCGCGGTGTGGAAATTTTACCGCCTGCACACTTTAAATTTTATGACAATCCGCAGCCGACAAAAAAACGCCATGTGTGCTCCGGTCCTAAGGGGTTAGAGGCAGCGCACAATTACAATTATTATTAGAAGCCGAAAAGTATACATACCTATATCATTTTAAAATACTTTTGGGAAGCCTAAAAGGTGTTATTTTGCATCTTAATTTTTACAAATTGTCTATGCCCCCCTCCCCCCCCGGTTGTTGTAATCCCCTCCATATGGTCGTCCTGGATTGGAGGGAAGTCTTGACATAGAATCCAACTTTTTGTTATAGGTAAATTAACTTTTACTAAGTTTCTTATTGTTATAAAGCAGTTCATTTAAACCACGTGTGCGGTTACTCAAAAGTCTTTCAGAATTATTTGTGTCAATATTAAACTTATTTGTTTTGAATAAAAAACAGTAAAATAACTGAGCTACACTCACTAACAATTTCAATCGGTTTTTGAGTTGATTGTTGGTTTAACTCTTTCTTTCATTTCAAAATAAAGAATTTCCAAAATATGTTAATTTGTTTATACTTAAACATTTAAGTTTATTATATGTGTCGTTAATTTTAAAGCATTTAAGTCGACTGATTTAGTAATTGTAACTACAGAATTGCCAGAATAAACAGTTCTGAGATTTTATTAGTTTAAAATGTTTTATTTTTAGACGAATATACAAAGTAAACGGAAGCTGATAGATATCTTTAATGTTCAACAAACACATATGTTCTATATGCCATCCATTAAGTTTTAGGCAGTTCTATTAACGCTCTTGAAGATCTTTGACATGTAGATGAGAAGGGGTTGTTGTATGTTTCCAATGTATTTAGATATTTGTTCACAAAGCTTGGTAGTCGGTGGCTCATTTTGGAATATCCTTTCTTTTATGATCACCAAGATCACCCACACATCAAGCGTCAGGTGGTGAAAGGTCGGACTAGCGGGATTTATGGAAAGATTGATCCTGGGGAAATCAGGAGGTTGCTAAACTTTCTTCGAAGTAAAGCAATAGTGGGTACAGTGGTGTGACTGGCACCATCTTATTGGAATTACTGGGAACCAAAAGCCAGATTGCTAGGATGACATAACCTCTTCAGATCTCTTGCAAAACATACCTGGTTTACGGAACATCATTCTCATTATCACCTTCAACGAAATACATACCCAGTACGCCTCACCCTCCTGATACAACATGCCATACTCTTTATGTGTTCACTATTTTATGGCTTCCCTACGACATCATCAGGATGTTAAAATCCAAGAAAACAGGATGTTTGCTTGTTGATGGAACTGTTCAGGTGTTTTACATATGTTACCAGTTTGTATTCCAAACGGGAGTCCACCAAGATGAATTTACTGATAATTGTTTTCAAAAATGTCTGGTGAAGGCTTCTTTTTGAAGATTGCAGGACTTGCTGAAGAAGTCTACAGTGGGTTTCATTTGTAGTGACCACTTTTGGACGGCCTACACTAACTTTAGGCTGAGTCAAAACACTACCCATATGACAGGTCTTGTCAACAACACTTACCATTACAGCATACTTGGCGGCTGTTTGAGTAATTGCTCTTGAAACTCTACAGCAGTTCCTATCAAACTAGCACGGCTGGAACGATCTGTTTCATATGAGCGAAAATAATAACTTTCTCTGCAGTGGTAAGATCCACTACACCGTTAACTAACCTCAAACAAGAAAGTAACAATAAACAACATGGCCTGGCCATAATCAACAATGTAATCAGCTGTTGTAAAGATCAACCACAGCCGCTTCAATTTCAGTACTGTTTATTTTGCCGCATTCCATATTTTGATGAAATATCTTTTTGTTTATATATATGCCCCAAGTCATTTTTAACAAAATTTTCAGTCTGATATTTTAAGGTTTACATAAATCTACTATAAACTTAATAACAAAATAAAGTGAACTCACTTTCTTGATAAGTTTTTGTAATGACGCGAATTCCGTAGTTACTCAGTGTGCAAAGGATTTCCACTAAAGCCTCCTCGTCAGTGCCTATTCCAGCCATAGCATCGTGAAGTTCCCTGGCATATAATTTCGGTAGAGGGGTCATAAGTGCAATGATGGCGTCTTCAAAGGTACCACCAAGTTCGTCTTTTAAAGCGTCAACGAGGTCCTGAAAAACAAAACAAAAATGTATTATCAAATTTGATAATAGATAATAAACGTTTTCAATTTTCTAAGCGATAGAAAATTAGCGCACGATTTGTATAGGTATTCCTGATGATGTCAAAAATAATAAAAATTTTATTATTTATATTCTTCTGAGGATTATTATACAATTGAGTGCTGTTAATATTTTGAAATAATTTTTATGGAAAATTAAATAAGCAATAAATTAATATTTTTCTACTGATTTGCATTACATCTTTATGATAAACATTTAAATCCTGTATTTCCCACAGAAACTAAAACAACAGTGTTTGTGATCTTGTTACTTGTGCGATCAACATTTTTTTACTGGCAGTTTCAATAAAGTTGTAATACACATGTCTTGACCTTAAAGTATATTAAAATTTAAAACATCTTAAAATAAAATAGCCTAATTAGAAAAAAATGTGCCACAAAATAAAAATCCCACTTTCCCGCTGAACATGTTTGGTCACTTGAAATTTTTTGCTAAATTTGTTAAAAGGCATAAAATGGACAATAGATAAATTTTAATAGAAACCTCAATATGTTTGTCCCTGTTATCAAAGAACAAAATAAAATTGGAAAAAACAAATAAAATAAATATTTATTTCAATGGGAAATTTTCCGATATTTAATTTTTGGATTGGTGGGAGGGTCATACTTTTGTGTATCTGTGAGCTAAAACCTACCGTTATAATATAAAAACCCTTCTGGGTTTTTTGTAGAAATAGAAAATTGTTTGACCTAGTTTTACTGTAATATTTATAGAATCTTGGAAATTTCATTATTTGTTCGAGGAATAACAGAACATATACACAGTAGAACTTGTATATTCCTACAAACTTATTACTTTCCTTACCCTATACTAGGTAAGGTAAGTATTGCGATCGACCCAAAAATTCGATGTCGAGTTTTCATAATATCTTTACGTTTCAAGGCCCCCTGAGTCCAAAAAATGCATTTTTGGCAATTGGTCTGTCTGTGTGTCTGTGTGTGTGTGTGTGTGTGTGTGTGTCCGGAGTGCACAGGGCAAACGGCTGGATGGATCGAACTGAAATTTACAGGATATCTTCAAACATGTAAACAATTAAACCCATGTAAATTTGAAGCAAATCGGAGGTGGTGTCTTACCGTGGGAGCAGATTTTAGCACATTTTTGGTATTTACTCCAAATTCCCTCTAACGATTTTGATTAAACTTTGCTAACATACTCTACTCCGACCCCCTTAACACCCTATGTACGCGAAAGACCGTTAAAAATTCGTTGAAAAAAGTTATTACAAAAACCAAGTTATTTTGTTTTTATCTCTGAAATGGCTGCTCCTATCGACTTGAAAATGGCCTCATTCGATTCAGCGTCCAAAATAATGTCAAAAACGATACCCCACTCAACTTTTTCCATTTTTTCAAAAATTGCCCCCAAAAAGGGCGTTTTTGGGGGTAAAAATTTCTTTTTTTTAAACTAGCCGTATTTGGTATCAAATTTGACATTTTGTGAGGTTAGAAATCGATTGAGACCAAAATCAGGTCCGTGGGATTAACCGTTTTGAAGTTAGTACCGCTTTCTTCGAAACGGATACTCCTATTAACTCGAAAATGGTATCATCAATCTCTCGCTCGAGAAATTTGATAATTGATACAGCATCTATTTTGGTAAGGAAAGTTGTGTGATGTGCACACCAGATGTTTTTTTAAACAAATAATTTGCAAGTATAATATTTTCAATTGTATACTGCACATTTAGATTTTATGTATCAGGATCTCGTTAATTGCACGAAAATATTCAAATTTTAAGCTGCTTTGTCAATACTAAGAGTTTGCTGGTAGGAGTTTATCTGCAATATTTGTCTTGTATGTTAACACATATTTAGCATAATTATCTACAATTCAAATCGTAGTAGTTGTGAAAAATAAAATAATGACACTTCACTGTAGGCTCCAATGTAATGTCTTGAGAATTGAGCTATTTTCAACTTTTGTATAAGACCTTGTCGCTCTTGCTGAGGATCAAATCACAATACCGGGCACACGATTATCACCCCAAATTTATAAACAATTTTCAAGATACTGACTTCAACTTGGACGTCAGAATAATTTTTAACTTACGTCACGTGTTAAAACAATATCTTAAAAATTGTTGAATATGGAACATTAAATCGATTGATAGAGCTATAAGTGATTATAGTAGAGCTAGCGAGTGATTGCGCTCTCGCCTAAAAAAATTACCTGAAGAGTCTTCAGAGCATGGGCGGATCCAGCCGGTTTTCAAGGTGGGAGCTGTCTAATATCCCGGGAGGTATAGAATAATTTTTTGGTATACAGTGCTTGAGAACGTCTTTTTAGACTACTTCACGAGCACCCATTTTGAATAGGAATTAAGGGTTATACGCTTTACCACAAAAATGAAATTGTATTAAAACAAATTGTATAGAATAAATCATAGAATTGAACTGTATACTTGACAAATTTTAAATAGATTTATTCTAAAAACTTATTTTACTAAATTAGAACAACTAAACAAAATTCTCACAAACGTATAGTATACAGTTCCAGCCAGATGGGAAAAGGGCATGTACATATTTTACGGAAATACCCGAATAGCTTTGGAACATTAAACCAGGGTTTCCTTATATTAAACGAAAATATAGAGCTTGCACTTTAAATCGATATAAAAATCATTATACGAATATATCTATATATTAATTTGAAAAGGTTTTTTGTAATCCGAGTGAGATCTCGAGTTCTATTTGGCCGATTGACATGCGATTTGTGTTAAATGAAAGGTAATTGGCTCTATATTTGCCCATTTTACTTGGATTTTAGTAATTACATCACTAAATTTTCAAAAAACGGAAATTAAAATCTCTTATGGCAATTTAACATGGGACAATTTTGTTTAAGCCTATTCCAAGTGAGATCTCGAGTTCTATTGGTCCGATTGACATGCGGTTTGTGTTAAATGAAAGGTAATTAACTCTATATGTGCCCATTTTACTTGGATTTTAGTAATTACAGCAATAAATTTTCTAAAAACGGAAATTAAAATCTCTTATGGCAATTTAACATGGGGAAAATTTTTAGGCCTGTTCCAAGTGAGATCTCGAGTTCTATTGGACCGATTGACATGCAGTTTGTGTTAAATGAGAGGTAATTAACTCTATATTTGCCCATTTTACATAAAATTTTACTATTCCATCATTTAATATTTTTAAAATGTAATTTAAAATATTTTCTATTCAATAACATTGTATTTACTGATCAACTGATTATAACAGCACATGTTTTATTATCATCTGGAGTTCTATTGGACATAAAAATATATAATAGCACAGATCAGCTGATTATAACAGCACATGTTTTATTATCATGACATGGTTAGTTTATGTTGTAATTTACTTTATTGAAGTAGGTTATGTTTAATTTTGCTGTTGCTTAATTATGTTTTTCTGTTTATAGTTCAATAGTTATGGAGGTGAACGGATAATTAGTGATGATGAAATTGTCTTTTTAGTAAATTTAATAAATCAATTTAAATAAATTTAATAAATCAATCAATGATGAAATTGTCTTTTTAGTAAATTTAATAAATCAATCTCTTATTAAATCAAGCAACTAGGCCTACATTAATTGCAAAAACTTCGCACAGGTTAGCTAGGGTTCCAACAGGGAGTTGGGGAGTGGGGGGATGGCGTGCGGAGCACGCAGGGGTCTCCCCTAGTAGATTTGTAATAGATATATCGATTGCAAAATGTGCTTTCTCATTTTTTGAAAACTGTCCAATTGCAAGGGTTTACAGAAAACTTCATACCTAAAAAACTTTAAGAGTGACGAATGTTTAGAAGATCGCGGTAGAAAGTTCAAAAATCTTGGCGAATCCAATGGTGTCCTTATCTTCTTCTCGAAACAAGTCTGTCTAACAGTTATGTGCATTTAAAAAGTGACGAGTTTGAGCCATTTCCTTACGCTTTCTAGCGCGGCATCAATTGATTTAGACAACTACAACGATAGTTACAATGTAAATATACTTTTTAGAAGAAATTTGTAAATACAAAAATTAAAGTTTAAAACATTTCCTTTTCCATAATGGTTTTTGTTTTACTGAGATTTGATAATATTTAGTGGGTGAAATATGCGATACAATTTGTTTTATACTGAATTGAGCAGTCTGCCACTTAAGATGACTAAACAAAAACAAAATATAATAACCCAAAGGAGGGGCTGCAGCCCCTACAGCCCTCCCCTGGATTCGCCAATGGGGTCACATTTCAATTGATTGTTTAGCTACTTAGAATACTTCTAAAAACTCTTAGATCAACAAATTAGGGATCCTTGAAACAGGAGCTGTATAAACAGATTTCAGAAAGTATTTTATGCACCTATGGGCTAAGGTTAAAACATAAAATTTTTAAAAAAACCTTTTGAGTATATTTTTGTTCAATTTTACTGGCCTGAAAAAATGGAATGGCAATGTGGATATTGTTGTAATTTCCTTGAACTGTAACTGTTAATTATTTTACATAATATTTTTTATATACTGTAATATATAATAATATAGAGTTTGCACTGTAAACAATGAATGCATCAGCATAATGTAGAAAACAATATTTTGTGCTAAATAATTGAGGCTGGACTTTCTACTGAGTGCACTCATTGACTCATTAGGTGTACTGTCTTACCGTTCCATAAAGTGTTTTGTACGTTTCCGCAATTTCCAGACGTTGAGCGATGGATCTGTGGCCGAGGATATCTATGATTGCTTGTTCATCTGTGCCCAGACCTCTCATGGACGTTTTCAGTATCTCAGCATCTGCATTGGGGTCGAAAGGGTCAGCTGGGAAGACTGTGACTTTGCACTGTTGAATAAAAGAAATATTAATGACTTATTAATATTATTGGTAAAATTGGATTTATTTAAAGTAACCAACACCATTTAGCTTCCTTAAAATACTGGGGAAGTCAAACAGGCACCGAATTGAAATATTTGTTTTTATAATTTGTTGCATGTTGGCGTTAATCAATTAGCGAGTTATTGTTTTTTTTTTGTAATTTTATAATTTTAAAGTATATAATTTTGTTGTTGAGCTGGTTGAACAGCGACACCAAACTCTTTTTTCATTTCCTCTTTTAGAAGCAAATTAGAAGTTTGAAGTCTCAAACAGGCAATGTCTAGGAGACCCCTATATTTGTTTGTTCACTGTTAAATTTTAGAAATCTACTTATATAAAGCTAGACGGTAACACTGATTCATTGACATTAATTATTAGGCACTTCCCGTAATCGGACCCCCTCAACCTTGTACTTGAATTAAAGCTCTCGACGAGAAACTTTTGGGGAAATTGTCAGAATTTAACATTTTTTAATTTTGGAAGCACCCTTTGGGCGGGAACGATTTTTTCGATTTTTTGAATTTCATCATTTTCCCACTTTGAGCGCATTTAGCAAGAAAACGGTAAGAGATAGAAAAAAATGTTAAATTCAAAAGTTGTAGAAAATTTAATTTCAAACTAACGATTTTGCATCAAATTTTTAAGATTCAATCATCCGTTCAGCCGCTATTCACCCGAGAAGGAGCTCCGGCACGCAATCCTTCAAATTTCCCATATTAATCTTATGGAGATAATGTTTAATGAGTTTGAGTCCCCTGCCAAATAAAACAGCTGATTTATGCTCGGTCACCTATGTACAAACGAGCCAAAGATTAACGAGATTCTTTAGCGAATTTTCCAACTGCGAGCGAAGCGAAGCAGCCATTGAGGCCGAAGGCCGAGGTGGGGTTGGGACGCGAAGCGTCCAGGGGCAGAGCCCCTAGTTTACATCTATTACTACTTCAGGTAGAAATATTGTCATTATTTTTCAAGCCAAGTAAGAATTAATTGTTGCTGTTTTTACTTTCTCCACCCTATACGTAGTACATGGAGAAAGTATTGTTTTCGTCCAAATTTTCGAATTTTAATTTTTAGTGGAATTATATGTTTTGGTGCTCCCTGAACCTCCAAAAAAAGTTTAGTGGAATTATCTGTGTTGGTGCTCCCTGAACCCAAAAATACTTTTAGTGGAATTATTTGTTTTGGTGCTTCCTGTGAACCCAAAGAAGTGTTTTTTTGGTGATGTCTGCCCGTGTGTCTGTAAGGATGTGTACAGAGCTGGAGACAATACCAACGGTCCGATTTTGATGAAATTTGCTATGTAGGTGTAGTTCTGAAATATCTCCAGGCGTTTTAAAATTTTTTCAAATTTTTGATTTTTAAGGGGTTTTACCTCCCAAAAATGGAAAAAACGAGAAAATCAAAATTTCTCAAAAACGGCTCTAACGATTTTGATAAAATTTGGTTTATTTGTAGCCCTTAATGTACCCTACCATATTCAAAAATCCGCATCTTTCTAAAAATTCTCGTTTAGGTAATAATAATAACTTATTTTTGGGGGTTTTGGCCAAAAAGGGGGTTGTTTTTAAAAAAATTTCAAACCCTTTTTTCGTGTATCTGTTATACAGGCCTAATTGACATGTTTGGTGCAAATTTGTTCAAAATCGAAAGTTTTAACCGGGAGAAAGTATGTGGCAGTTATCTGGTACCGTTTATTTATTTTGTTGACATTTAGGCCACCTACACGGATACAGGCCACCTACACAACCTTTTACCCACTTTTAAGATTGTGTTCGGGACAGAGGAATTTATACGAGATAAATTTAAAGGTAAATAAGAACAATACCCAAAAATTAACAAAATCATAATAAAATAGTATGTTTCTGTTAACTTTGGGCTTTTGTTTGTGTATTGTTTTATTTTAGAGATTTCATTTTATGTTAAATCATTTTAAGTTTTAGATAAGGTTTCCTTAAATATTCTGAATTTACATGCCTTGTTACGATCGTATTTTTTACTTTCTCCCCCTATACTATAGTATATGGAGAAAGTATTGTATTCGTCAAAATTTTCGAGTTTGAGTTTTTGGGGGAAATATCCGTTTTGGGTCCCCCTGAACCTAAAAAAGTGGTTTTCGGAGTGATGTCTGTGTGTGTGAGGGGGTGGGTTTGTGGGGGTGTGTCGGTATGTGTGTGTGTGTGGATGTTATCAGACCTAGAGCCTAAACCAGTCGTCCGATTTTGATGAAATTTGGCATGGAGATACTAATCCACGGTATCTCCAGGCGTTTTTTCATTTTTGTGAATTTTTGATTTTTAAGGGTAATTTTCCCATAAAACCCCTTAAAATAACGGAAAATCAACTTTTCTCAAAAACGGCTCTAACGATTTTGATTAAAATTTTATAGTTTATTAGGGACATAAATTTCTATAAACTATAAAATTTTAATCAAAATCGTTTGAGCCGTTTTTGAGAAAAGTTGATTTTCCGTTATTTTATGGATTTTTATGGATTTTTTTAAAAATAAAAAAAAAAAACAAAACGAAATTTATGTTTCTTTCATACACTTTTGGCTTCATGAAATAATATTTTTTTATTAAGTTCCTATAATGAGGGAGAAAGTATGTGTCAGTTTCCTGATACCGTTTATTTTGTTTGTTAAGAAGTTTTGGTTTTGTAATTATTTATTCATATCTTTTTACTTTTTGTTAATTATGTGATATTATTGCGGTTGTTATTTAGTGTTTACAGTTGTCAGGCGACGATGACCAGGTAGTTTATTTGCCTTCAATAAAAAAAATATTAATTTTAAATTGGATAAAAGATTAGATTTTTATTAGTTATATAGTTAAAAAAAGAAAATAATTTGTGCTATGTAAGAATACTGGCTTTTAGAATAAGCTCAAACTTACAATTTTCGTTTTATAAAATTGTTTCAAGTAATACGTATTTCTGCTTAAAAACTTAATGTCACCTAATGATTTGTACTGATTTCTAGGAGATTGTTCTTAGAAATTTTAAAATAAAATTCTAAAGATGTTACGATGATAGGCCTACTCTCTAAATTAAATCTGAAAAGTCGTCAAAGTATAACTGATTAGTGTAACGATATAAATAATCTTTAAATTTTATTTGATCACTTGACCCAATCCTTAGCTTCGCACGCCATTCTGCGTATTGCGAGTATCTTAAATACACAAAGCATTGCGTGCTTCGCACGCCATTCCGCATATTGGTAGTATCTTCAACACACAAAGCATTGCGTGATCGATTTTGAGGGAACCGAGCGAGCTATAAGGTCGCGAAAAAATAAAAATGTGCAGAATAACAGCCTACATTTATATTTGTTGAAAAAACTGCAAAGGAAATTCATTCTCGTAGGAAAAAAAAAAAAAACAGTTACTTCCGGTCAAAAAACATGCTTCATGTTGTTGGATTTTTTTGGCTAACGAACTCGTCCGAGCGACGTAGACAACCAACATGAGTACCAAATTTGAACCAAATCGGACTTAAAATGCGGCCGCTAGAGTGCGAACACATATAGGTAGGCCTATATATATGATTTTTAATGACAACCCAAAACGTGTTCTGGGGACCATGATCGGTGCTCATTTGCTACTCCCGACCTTGGGTCTTACCGTAAGTGCCACTGCAATAGCTCATTTTTCCTATGAAAATTTCGCTAATAATATAGTAAAGAGCTAGAAGCTATTAGACAAGACTGTGCAAACTGTTCGATTAACTGACTAAGTTTGAGTAAAAATCTGACGGAACTGCGCAGTTTCCTCAGTTGTAAGACATGACGTCACACGTGATAAACTGATAGTGTGTGGGCCCCTTTAGAAAGACGGAAAATATGTGAGTAAAGATAACGACGGAAAGCTTAAAATATGATAATAGCTTATTGTTAGAATTGTTAATTGTAAGGATATTTTTTCCACAGTAATTGTTCGTCTAATGATACTGAGAACCTTCTAAGCTTGTTAGGCCTTGGATGCCATTCATAATGACGTAAGTGTGAGTCAGGATTAGAAGAAAACATTGAGTAGATAAGCTATAGGTTGATTAAAGAGTTACTGTTTAATCTTTCATCTAAAGTTGTTTAAAGATTAATTTAATAGTACATTTTGTATTAAAGGCTTTTGCGATAATGCAAGCAGGCCTGGTTAAAACTGTTAGCAAAACAAACAACAACGCGCTGTTGCCAAATTGAACCGAAGCGTTGACTGACGTTACAAATATTTACAGTTGACTAATATGTAGGACGGATTTCATTGTAGCATTTTCGCTGATTCAAAAGTTAAAAATATTTCGCAACATAGGCCTACATATTTAACTTCTAGTTTACGTGTTGTTTTTGTGTGAACAAAAACACACCAGTGTCGTGGGAGAAATGTCCGTGTGACCTCCAACCAACATTTTTCGATTCTTGAAGATTATGTATGTTTCTTCTAATAATCTCTCGTCAAAGTCTAACTTGAAAACCAACTGTTGGTTTTGGTACTTTAGAGTAGGCCTATAATATTGCAACTAATTAATGACATAAACTTAATAAGAATCGGATAAAAATTCGGGGTAATTTTCAAAAATATATTGTTGATAAATCCATTTGAATTTTAAAGAAAAGTTTAACGTAAAATTTGTAATAGCAACAAATATTTACTTCTATGTTTCAGCTATTTTTCGTCATTTTTCTTGTGGAGTGTGGTAAAGTATAGCTTTTGATTTCATTATAAAAGAAACACTTTAGCGGTTATCAATCCATTCCAGTAAACTTGCATTTTACTTACTTAAACTACTTGCTCATGAAAATAATATGACTTCTTTTAGATTTAAATAATTAATAATTTTAGTTTTTCCTTGTTGTGTTGGCCTACCAATATAAAGCTCTTGAAGCCTGGCCACATAACAAAAATGTTTCTCTTAACAACACAGAAAATATAAATTTTTAGTATCAAAAATTTACGTGCGAAAACAACTCTGTCCCTTCAACTCAAACAATACCGCCAGCCTTGCTTGAGTGTTCTCACGCCGTTGGGCGTATCCTCGTGACGGAAGGTAGGCCTGTAATTTGATAGCGTGATTCCGGTGTAATTTGGTTTTACACCGAAACTAACTCATGGCTTTAAAATAAGAAACATTGCGATTGTTTTAGAAAGTATTTCATCCATTGACTGAATCTTTGTAATATAAAGCTACTCACGTTCATAATGGGTCTTTTTGTGTTAGTTTAGTGTACAGGCCAATTGAAAGGTTATGCAATAGTGAAGGGAACCAACGAATTAAAACGCATCTTACACTAATAGAAAAAGATCTTACTTCAAACACGCTAAAATAAAAAAGCATTTCAGGTTAAATTCAAACTGAAGTAAACGATGTCGTCTAGAATTAGCTATTATATCCTTCGTAAAAATCATACCGTTAATTTCTTTAACAGTAACTTGCTAACATGTTCTTTTTCGGAAAAGCCCGAATCAGGAATGAAATATTGAGACGAAATCTTTTAGATTGGAATTTCAGTGCCAACGATTATACCCGTTTTAATAAAAATTGCTAACAATATCAAAATTTGTTTATTTCCGACAAATTTGTAGCCTTGACAAAAAGACGTTTAAATCTTTGAACTTGTATTTACGTTCTTATTTTGTCCATGGATCATACATTTTTGGAATTTAAAAAATCCTATAACTAAACTGCATTTGTCTTGAGAGAAATTTTTTAAACCTGTAAACGTTGTGTACATTATCACCCTCATCTTGTGTAGGCCTGCCTTATGAATTACTGATAGTAGGAAATTATTTAAACAAGTACGATATAATTTAGAAACAATAATGAAATTTCAACCCAGGTTGACTAGAAGAGGAAGGTCACAACGAAAAGTAATTGTTTTAAGTGCTTTTCAAAGGATGGTAGATGTTTTTTTATACCAATGTACACATTATTTAAATAATTAATTGTAAGCACAGTGCAACTAATACTTAAAAATTGCATTTTTTGTCTACTCTCATGTGGAAAATAATAAAGATCTCAATAGCACAGACATTTTTCTTCTCGTGATTACTCTTTTCGACTGGACTACGTTCTTGTTTATACTTTAATTATAATTTTTTTAACCTTTTAATATGTTTGTGTTGTCAAAATAATATATAAATTCAATGAAAAAAATATATATCAGACAGTATTAACAATTACAGTTACCCACAACCTGGATTTAAAATAATCTAAAAAAACTCGGTATTTGACACCACTTACCTCTCCTGGGTAGAACTTGCAGCTCATCTTGCCGAATGAAATAAACTAGTCTCGATAAAAATCCAATAGCACCACTCGTCCTTGCAGTCGGCACAACACTGAGCAGAATATCATATAGGCGGCGTTAGGAACTAACTTCAACATTCCAGAGACTATGAGTCATACCCGAGTGTGGTGGGAGGTTAGACTTTCAGCAAGACCTTGCAGCCACTGAGTCATGGAGCGGGGGGGGGGGGGGGGGGGGAAAGCGAGTCAAATTATGCGCCAAGATAGTAATCAAGAGGAAATATACCATCATCGACTGAAACGGATGTTGTTGGATGTCGAAGTCCGTAGAAATCCGTGACGGTTCATAACGCAAGGTAACTGGTGCATGCGATGGTGGTGTGGCTCTGTGTGACTGCAGAGGCGAGGGGAAGGTCAAGGGCTCTTTTCTTCCTCTCCTCTTCCGCTCCGCGGCTTCATAATGGATTTATTAGTTGAATATTTTGTGTTATTTAAATTCGCTTTTCATCTGTCATAGAGTCCATAGTACGTTAGAAATAAAGGAGTTTAGAGATTTGGCGAAATACATAATGTAGTCTTGGTAGAAGACTCGTACCATAGAGATAAACGGTATCAGTTAACTGACACAAACTTTCTCCCAACTTACTGTAGTCAAAATAATATTGTTTTCAATCATTTTATTTATTACTTTTTAGAACAAAACAAAAAAATAATATTATACCTACGTCAATCGTATTAAAAAAATTATTGTCCAAGGTGGGATTCGATCGCGCGACCTTTGAATTACTGGCAGTGATCGCTACCATGGTGCTACCCCGTGCGGCCGCCGCCGCGATGCTAGATTGACAACATAAACTTGTTTATTTTTAAACATTTCCCCATAATTATAAAACGCCGAAGTTTTGATAAAAGCGGGTGGTGTCATTTTGTTTGGCATCTTAAGCACTATAAATACTGAAAATTTGATCAAAATCGTTAGAGCCGTTTTTGAGAAATTT
>JAGFPH010002989.1:134478-155983 GCA_018207615.1 Philaenus spumarius | reverse complement strand
TCAAAACTAAGATGGTAAATAATGTTAAATGTTCAAATCAAATTATTTCTTATATTTTATAACAGCAGTAATAATAAAGGTTAAAAGAACCAGTAGCCTAAGGCTCAGGTCTATACTTATCAAAAACCTAACAAAAAAGTTATAAATAATAACCTCAAAACTAAGATGGTAAATAATGTTAAATGTTCAAAACAAATTAGTTCGTAAATTTTATAATTTGAATAAATAATTAATTTCCTCCCTTATAAAAATCAATATTTACTTCCACAAAGCAGCTGTAGCCTATTAGTTAGTTTCTTATTATAAACAGCTGTTTTGTATTAAAATGTTTTATAACCTTCTGAATACTGTAATCATCGTTATTTACATCCACGAAATCAGCTGGATTAGTTTGTTTCTTATTATAAACAGCTATTTTGTATAGAAATGGTTTTTAAATATTTTCCATGTTAATCTTATGGGGAAAACCCGACCTTTGAGATTAGCTCACGCCATTAAGGATAAGAATTTTTGACATCTAAAACCTTATTGCAAAACTACGAAATGAGACGAATTTTTTGAAACCTCAAACATTAAAATTGGTCCAGAAATAAGGGAGGAGTTGTGTTTACAAAAAACGGCTTCACGTATCTATACTAATATTATAAAGAGGTAAAGTTTGTTTGTTTGTTTGTATGTAGGGGGTAATCTCTGGTGCTACTGAACCGATTGAAAAAATAGTATTATTAATAAAAAGCTACACTATCCCTGAGTAACATAGGCTATAATTCATTTCGGTAAAAACCTTTTTTTATTTTAATATTTGTAAATTTAGTCCTAAAAAATCTTAGGTTAGGCCTGGAATTATGTATTTACATTTATTACCATAGCAACCAATTGAATGAAATAACATATAAATATAGATGTTTGCTTCAATATTTCCATTAACAGCTGATTTCAAAATTTAAAGCAATTATTTTTGTATTTCTAGCTTTCAGGTTAGGGTTTTAAAGTGTAGACCTGAGCTTTGCTGGTTCTTTTAATTATTATTAACTGCTGTTATAAAATATAAGAAATCATTTGGTTTGAACATTTAACATTATTTACCATCTTAGTTTTGAGGTTATTATTAATACTACAACTTTATTATAAATAAAACATAACGTATGTTTTTAGAAGGTTCCATTGGGGGTTGGCGTGCGAAGCACGCAGGGGTCTCCCCTAGTTATATATAAAGATATAGGCTATTTTTTTATTTTTGTCTTCATAACCATATAAATTGGATATAATCAATATTATTTCACTATTTTTCTCAGAAATCAAACGTTTTTCCTGACTTTCAACAATATATCCTGATTTTTACAGAAACATAAAACGAGATTGCAACAAATTAACACTACTAATGTAGCCCTACAAAGTTAGAATCTATAAACACAAGTTCAATTCTAGTCATGTTATTTATAGTAGATAAGTAGATTTAATGTAATATACTAGACCAGGGGCTCTCAAACTGCTCGCTTCGCTCACCAATCGGGCGACGATCCAAGGCGAAGCCAACGCAAACAATTATTGCATACTCTGACACTGTCACGGAAATGACTATTGAGCGGTGACCGTTGGTATAGGATGCCCGTTTGAACAAACCAATTAGTATTACACATAACTTAAGTATATTTTCACAGTTACACCATTCGATAGCGAATCAAAAGGGCTACAAAAAAGGAGTCCTAATATGTGTTGTTAAAATGTACGGGTTTCGAGTAATTTAGGTTTGAAGTTTTCAAACAGATGCCATTTTGAAACGCATGATTGGATATCATCGCTTATTTATCTTGCGACAGATAATTGGTAGGGTTAACTTCATGCGAAGTTTGAACTCAATAAGTCAAACATTTCTCTAGATGTGAATTATTTTGTAAACAAAAATGGCGGATATCTGAAAAACGAAGAGTTTTAGGGCACATGTTTATAGGAACTTTTTTATTATTTATTTTATATAAGGAACCCGCTCCAGAAGTTTAGCGACCTATTTAAGAAACACCTGTATACGCACACACACTCAGATAATTGACACATTATAATGTAACGAAAAAACACATTGTTATTAGTCTGGAATGTCAAATTTGTTATTTATTCAGATCACGTATATTTAAAAAGTCCAAAACGAATAGCAAAATTTATTTGTTGAATATAACGCCTAAAAATCAAAATGTACCAAAACGAAGTTAAATACACAGTTTTTTGTTGCCATTGTGGTATTGTGGTTGTGATGTCAAACTTTTGTTTAAGCCAAATTTCTCGTCCTAAACCTAAATAAACGAATTGTCACTCAACAGGATTTACCATTTAATCATTAAGAGACCCCCTCCCCCCAAGTTATAGCCTAATTGTCTAAACAATAATATGTTGAAAGTTTCACGTTTCTATATTTAATAGTTACAACACTATTAAGGTTGTTCGGACCGGACCATTTTGGTCGGCAATAGCTAACTATCGACTAATCACAGAAAATGTTAGGGTTATATTCTCCTGAGGGAAAACTAATCAATAGATCATGAACACCCTGGTTTTTGGTGCCTAGGCATTTCTTAAGTTCAATATGTGTCTTGTTTCCGTTTGAGTTTAGAGAAAGTGTAATCAACTACCTTTCTAAGGATTCTGCTCTTATTGATTATTTAGATTGTTTCAACTGCAAATAAAATTAATTGTAAACGTAGCGAAGCGACAAATTTTGATAGATTAACAACTATACTCCCACAATAATTATTAATGTTCGTAGACAAAATCACAAACAAATTTTGTATTCAGTTTTTTGCCAATAAATCTGTTGTCTTTTTACCTAAAGAAACGACAAAAAGCCATTTTGTCTATCGTAAAAAATGAAAAATGTTATGCCTTGTAAATTATTTGTTACGTTAACGGGTTTCTAGATATTTTACTTTCTATTTGTGATAAAAGATACAAATTGCTTTTAAATTTATTTAAAAAAATACAAAGCTCAGGTCATTGAAGATTTTCAGTGTTGGTATCAATAATCAGCTGTGTATTACAACACCTATTAACTTCCAAGTAGACTATTTCTCAACGTATTTGTTATTTGTAGGTTAGTTTATCGTTTTAGATTAGGCTTAAGTAAGGCTCAGCTCCCTAAACTCAAAACGGCGAAGTTGGGTACCAATTTCAATGTTAAATAACCAAAACATAACTTCGCTATTAAGCATATTTTTGTGTTGTTTTTGTCAAAAAACGAAAGCTGTATTTTTTTTCTTAAAGTAAAATAGATTGTGGGTGGGTGTTGCAATATCTCTTTTTGCAACTGAGTAAAAAATTAATAAAGTTTACTATTTTTATTATTTATATCATACGTTTACGAACGCATATGACGGTACTTAAACCAATTTAAAAAATTTATTCCACGAATTAACGGGAAAAAATGACTTATTCTGTAGCCTTGCTCTTATGGGAATCAGATTGAATATAACGGACAGGGTAGCGCCTCCTTTTAAGCCATGCTTTGTTCTTTTACCTTTAATATAACTCCAGTTAGGTCTATATTGTAATTTTTTGATTTATACATTTTAATATCACGACCATCTTAGCTTTGTGGTTAAGATAAAGCTTTAACACTACATCTTTATTGAAAATAAATTATAAAATATGAGTGTAAAGGATGGAAGGGGTGGCGTACGAAGCACTCAGTAAAACGCGACTCCAACACAACAACGACTTACACGGGAACTAGTAAAAGATACTAGGTTCTGAATGTCTCTTCTATTTATTTTCTAATAATTATGTACTAAACAATGTAATGATGGTCGGATCTATTCCTAGAGACCTGTAGTGCGTAAGAAAAAAAAATGTTCCTGAATCGTATTTAATACGCTGGCAATAATAATCAGATTAAGCATATTCAGAGATATAATCCGATTATTAATTCTAATACATTTTTTAAAAGGTGTGTCTATAAACACGTGTGGTGACAGAATCGTAAGTCACACCTTGTCATTCTCCACTTTAGGGCACCGATACGTATTTTTCTAAGTATAGTGGAACATTTATAAATGTATTAATTTCACTATTTAAAATGTTGTTATGTACGAATTACTGGTACAAGTTGGCATGGAAACTAAAGGCATAATGAATGTATGTCAAACATATAAGCATGCCCTAAGCCCTAACAGATTGCACAGACAGAATTGCCAAATTACTGTTCTCATAGTAAGTCCTTGACTGAGGGATCAAGTTGATGAATGTATTACAATAATTTATGCCTGTCCTCCACCTACAAAATTTGCCAAATTGGATGGAATAAAAACACAGTTAATTTTGGACGGAGCCGACCTCAAAGACTGTTATTAGCTTATTTACACATTCGGTTTATTTTTGAGACATAGAAGTAGTAATGAGAATCGTGCCTAGCTATGTCAAACGCAGACACTGTTTTTGTACAGATTTTTCAACAAAATAAAAAAAAAGGTTTGTATTCAGTGTCCCAAATTGCTTCATTTGTAGGCAATTCGACATTTTGAATTTTCACAAAAACCAACATTAATTTTAAAGATATTTCAGATTTGACATACTTATTCTCAAGTTTTACCCAAAGAAAATATTACTTACTAGAAGGCCCCGCCCCATGCTCGCTTCGCTTGCCAACCCCCGCGTAACTCGCGTCGAAGCAAATGCAAACAGGTTATTTTATATAAATAGGCAATCCTTTTAAATTCTAATAATATGTCTTATTTATTATTAATTACGATGTAACATACTGGTTTCTTATTTTTAAATTCCTTAATTTATTAAGGGTTTATTCTCTAGCTTTAAGGAAAGTATAACAATCAACATTTTTTAGGGGTTGTTACTACATTTTCACCCCTTAGCAGCACGCGACAAAATGTCTATCTATGATACTTTTTTTTATGTATGTTGTGAGAAATAAATGTACAAATTTTCAACTCACTAACTTTAAGGAAAATATAACAATTAAATTTATTGTTTTAGGGGTTGTTATCACATTTTCACGTCTTACTTAGCAGCACGCGAAAAATGCAAATCTAGATAATTTTTCCATGTATCTTGTAAGAAATAAATGTACGAAATTCCAGCTCTCTATAGCTTTAAGGAAAGTATAACAGTTAATATTTATTGTTTTAGGGTTTGTTTCAACCCTTAAATCAAGATTAATTCTACCCTATGTTACTCGGGCATAGTGTAGCTTTTTATTAGAAAAACTATTTTTCAATCGGTTCAGTAGTTTCAGGGATTAGACCCCCCCCTACATACAAACAAACAAATTTTACCTCTTTATAATGTTAGTACAGATATTTTTTAAATGGCGGCCAACTAAAAAGTTTGTTGTCCACTGTCTTGAAAACGGTTAGCCGTGAACAGAAAATTTACCGGACAAAATTTAGCTCCGACTCTCTATACGTAGTATTTAGTTTTGCCAAATTGTTTTGGGAAGTAACTCCCGACCTGTAACGACTTGCACTTTATTTTTACTTTCTCACTATACTATAGTATAGAGAAAATATAGTGATCGCAAAAAAAATCGATGTTGAGATTTTTTTGGAAATATCCGAGTCCAAAAAAGTGGTTTTTATAAAATGTCTGTCTGTATGTATACAAAGCTAGAGAGAAAACTATTCGATCGATTTTGAACAAATTTGCACCAAACATGTCAATTAGGAATGTACAGATGTACGAAAAAAAGGTTTTGAACATTTTTGAAAAACAACCTCCTTTTTGGCCAATACCCCCCCACTCCCATTCAGTTATTATTTTTTTATAAAAAAAACGTCTCTAACGATTTTTATAAAATTTTGCTTATTTGTAGCCCTTAGTGTACCCTAGCATATGTGCAAAAATCAGCATCTTTCTAAAAATTCTCGTTTAGCTAATAATAATAACTGATTTTTGGGGTCTTTTTTAGCCAAAAAGGGAGTTGTTTTTCAATTTTTTTCAAAACCTGTTATCTCGCATCTAATTAGGCCTAATTGACATGTTTGGTGCAAATTTGTTCGAAATCGATCGAAAAGTTTTCTCTCTAGCTAATAATAATAATATTTATTAGTTACTCTCTACTTTAATGTATCCCCTCCCCTACTGTAATACAATTATGAAGTCATAGTGAATCTGTTTAATAACTTAAATGTGTTTGTGAGAAAGTACGTGCCAGTTTCTGGGTCCGTTTATTAAATTTGTTACTGTAAAAAAAAGACAAAAAAGTCAGTTGCCACAGAAATAAAGTTGAAATTTGTTTGTGAAATGTAGAAAATTAAATAGATTTTTATATAAGAAGCCTAAACAAATTGTGGTTCCAGGCTATCTTGCCGTAAACGATTATTAAGAAATTATGTTATTTATCGAGTCAGTTGTCTTTTGCGTTACAAAAGAAACATTAAAAATAGTCTTGTTTAACGTAAAAGGAAAATATTTTGTCTGTTGTACATTTATAGTTTCCTTGTAATTTTAAAACATTGGGCAAATTCATATACACAAATGCACTTGCATTTTATACACACCCTTGCTGCCCATTTGTTAAGACCGTAAACCATTTGATAAAATGCGCGGCTTGACACATTTGGATGTTTTTCGAAATGTTCATTGTTAGTTTATAGTAAGCGTAGGCCTACCGTTTACTTCCCACAACGGGTCGCCGGAATACTACCCCCCGGAAAACTACCCCTCCAAGAAGGTTCCTACGTCATTTTGACGTCAGAGATCGGAGGGGCAGTTTTCCAGTCACGCACACTCAAGTTTCGATGCGTTTTATAAAAAAAAAAACTAGAGGACTAACCTAAACTGTTTAGTCACAGTATGTTACCGATAACAGTATAATTGTAGGAACTTGCTTGGGGGGGGGTAGTTTTCCGGGGGGGTAGTATTCCACACCCCCCCCACAACCTATAACGGACAAGCCTGAATTTGGTTTGTTTTGAAACATTGGTCTAATTTATACACACACGCACTTGCATTTCATACTCACCCTTGCTGCAACCATTTGTTAAAATGCGCGGCTTGACACATTTGGCCGTTTTTTGAAATTGTCATTGTTACGTTACCGTTTAGTTACCGCAAGCTATAACAGACAAGCCTGAATTTGGTTTGTTTTGAAACATTTAAGGAGCCCGCTTTGTTATGGGTCTGAGTGCAGCGTATGAAACCGTGTTAGCTTTTTCCTATGTTTTTTCACACACCGTCCTGCAATATTTGTCCTTTGGACACAAAATGAAATTGTAAAGAGAAAGAAATAAATTTGCACTGATGCTAATAAATCACGAGAGGTGCAGGAGAGAAATCTATGACCGGATATTCTTCCTTATATCTGAGCTAATAAAGGATTACTGCGTTCGACCTTCAACGGTATAGAGTCAAAGTCGTATGGTAATTATAGGCTATCTAGTAACACCGACCTTATGGAAAAGTACGGTGCGTTCTGCTGATCTGGAGGAAGATAGCGAATTGGCACACACACACTTCTCTTTATGAATTATTCAATCAGTAATTACAGTACTATTGACAGAGTACTATTATTATAAGAAAGTATTTTGTTTTAATCAGCTCATTTGGTTGAACAAAGTACATAATACAAGGAATTGCTTAAGAAAAACAATTTGTATGTTATAGACATTGTGTGAAGTGAATAAAAACTGGTTGTTACTATCTAGTAAATGCTAGGCAGTTTAAGCACTACCTTCAAATTTGTTGAATAAACAAATACTAGTTACAGATAGGCAGTAACAACTAGCAGTTTTAAGTAGTTTCTGAAATATTTACTAGAGCTAGTAGTTACTAGTTTAAGTTTGCACAATTTTAAACACTTACTAGTTTCGGACTAGGTTTCAGCTCTGATCCTGTCGTGACATGTTAACCAAACCATCCCCCCCCCCCCATCCCTCTACTGCGGACGTCCATATTGCGCAATGTTGCACATTCATGCCTATTCTGCATTCCTTTATCTCACGTTGTAGTCCTTGTAGTTTCTTGTTTTCAAGCAAGGAAGAAGATCGAAAAAAGAGAACAAATTTGATGGAGGGCTGTTCGTAAAACTTATATCGGAACACACAATTTTGTATTAGAAAAATCAAAAGTTTATTCTACGATAAATTCAAAGAAGAAAGCTTGGGCTGAACTGACGAAAAATTTTCATGAAAAGTTCCAACATCTCGGCTAACTAAGGTAGGTCTACAAAATAAAATGAAAACAGAAATAAAGAAGAAAACAGATCTTAAGGCAACGGGACACAAACGAAAAATAAAGAACAAACAACTACCTTGGGTGCCTTATCTAAGGATACCTTAATACAGTTACCAAGAATCGGAAATCTCTTCTTTAGTTGGCCGAACCATCGTTCAATAATCTCTCTTTCTTGCGCATGGGTTAGATTGAAACGTGTTTCTGCATTGCTCCTAGGTTGTTTAAAAGGAGTGATTAAACCAGGGTGAGATGGCGTATCCAGAGTCACCCAGCAGACACCGCACCATCTTATCTCGATATAACATTTCTGACAAAGCTTCTCTAAACCATCGAATCACGAACACTATCTGGCCACTCAGCGCTAATACTGTAAATCTTTCTTAAGCATTACAAGTGACTTGTACATTTATACAATTTAGTCCGAAGGCTTCAAGATTTCAACGTGCGTACAGTCCAGAGCTCCAATAACTGTAGGCAAACGGAATTTCTTCTGCCATAAAATTTTTGCTTCATTTACTTCTGTCTGAGCGAAATAAATCCGATCGTGTGATTTTGCAATTATCCTGTTCATAACAAAGGGTCGCCGGAATACTACCCCCCGGAAAACTACCCCCCCCCCCCCAAGCAGGTTCCTACGTCATTTTGACTTCAGAGATCGGGGGGGCAGTTTTCCAGTCACGCACACTCAAGTTTCGGTATAATTAGAATAAAAAAAAACTAGAGGACTAACCTAAACGGTTTAGTCACAGTATGTTGCCGATAACAGTATAATTGTAGGAACCTGCTTGGGGGGGTAGTTTTCCGAGGGGTAGTATTCCGGCGACCCGCTTTTGCTAGGGGAGGTAGTATTCCAGTCGCGGACACGGCTCCCATATTGGTTAGTTGGCAGATTTCGTGACGTCACGTTTCACCTGGGGGGAGGGTAGTTTTCCGGGGGGTAGTATTCCGCATCCCCATAACAAAGTGTTCCGTCAAAGTTGATCGGGTCAAACCACTGTCTCCCGTCTGATATCCAGGATCGATTCTCCATCTTCTGCCTTGGTTCAATAGGCACGTCGTTTTTCATTATTTCGGATAACAATTCATTAGTTAGGTACATAATACACTATCAAATACACGTCAAATTCTTTGATCAAAGATTTGACATCAAAGAAATTTGATGATTCTTTGACGAAATAATTTGTTCATCAAACTTTGATAAATCGTTGACATGTTGTAAACTTTGACAAAGATTTAAAAAAAAAAAGAATAATAATAAAGTACTAAAATATTATAGTACGCATTTTTTAGGTAACCTCCCCTGTTTTCATATATTCCTTCTGTTCCTTTACTTTTATATTTTTAATACGATGGCAAAATTTACATGGAGTGTTGAAGCTATGAAGAGAAGACTTTAATTGTACATTATGAAAAAGAATATTGTTTGTGGAACATTCACACGAATACCTATAAAAATCGCGATGTAAGACAAAAACCTATATATAGGCTATATTTCTAGGAGCAATACCTCTTCGTGGATGGCCTACCTTTGCGAGATGGTATGCCAGCGTTTTTCATTACAGTAAAAAAGTACAGATGAAATAATTTTATAATGTGTTTAACATATAGCCTAAGCTTTTATTTTAATTCTCACTTTGAAACAAAAACACAGCTACAATAACAAATCACATCACAAAACTGCACATTCAGGTGTTGTTATGATAGCCAATTTATGTACAATCACTTGTTTTTAACACTAAAATCATCTGATTTACACCTATATATTCCCATGCTATTTAAATAGGAATTATTATATACAATTACCTGTTTTTAACACTAAATTCACCTGATTTACACCTACATATTCCCATGCTATTTAAATGGTAATTATTTTATTCCGTGACAAATTTTCGTGACACAATTACCAAAAATGAATATTTTCCGCCAAAATTTCATGCCCAGACCTCTAAAATGAGACCTCTCCCAGCTTTCTACGACCTACCGTTCGGTCACAATTTCATTTGCAAATTTGGGCTTACGGAATTAGATATATAGATGTTTTGCAGTCTGTAATATTGGGGTTAGCAGTATACTATAGCCTATAGCCTAAGTTTATGTTTTTTGTAAAACATTAAAGAGACTTTCATTATGTTCACTTTATTGTAAAAGTGTATTTACAGATTTTTTTAAGATTAGTTTTTGAAATCTTAACCCGTTATTATATGAATTACGATCTTTCAACTGTAATTTTGTAATAATAGTTAATAAAATAATAAAAATATTAGAATAAACCGAAACATAACCCCAAAATATATCCAATTTATTATCAAAGTTGATCAAAGAAATTTTACAGGTATAATATGTATTCTTCGACAAATCTTTGTCAAAGATTTCATCAAAAATCTATGATAAAACTTTGACAGTGTAATATGCCCCTTAGAAATTCAGCACTTTTGTTTTCAAGCCGTAGTAGTAATTCCTTCCTTCGATCACGATAAATTTTCTGCTTACGAATGGGTAAACCATGTCGGGTGCGAATAATTCAAACAAACTAAAGCTTGAAGAAGCACTAGTAACAACTAGTCTGAGAAAGTAGTTCTTGTTCTTTATTCAACTGATATATAAGTAAGTACTAGATTTACAGAAAACTCTAGTAATTACTATACCTAGTAACAACGTGTAATTTGTATTCACACAAAACCTAGTAAATACTTTTAAAAATCACTAGTATTAGAAAATACTAGTTTTTATTCACTTCACCAATTACAATCAAAAACTAACATCTGACTGCGATGAAGTTTTAAATGTGACAATCACGGTTTATCTATGCCTTGCTTGTTGCTAAAAAGATTATTTTAAATAATGTAAGGACACGAAGTGTTAGTTCAAATAGATAACCTAAAATAAGCGTTTACACAAATACCATTTTAAAAATTATTTAAGGTATAATTATATCGTTTGTTAATCAGGAGATATCGTCTTCTAAACAAATAATAGTAAACTTCCTCAAATTGGCCCACTTTTTACCAATTGATTACTTTTCCTAAGAATCAGACACCAAAATTCAATCGTCTGCCTTTCTCTTAAATTTTTGACAGTTGCCTCGTATCTTTTCCAGCTAAATGAGCTAAAAATTTGTTATATATATCTTTCGTATGTTATTTTATGAAGTTTATTTTTAGACGGAACACTTCATATTAGAACTGTAGGCCTATATTTTGTTAACTCAATAGCGGCAATGACTACATATCAATAAGTCGAAAAGTTCCAATGTTAAAAATGCAGACCAGAGAAGCTGGTATAAAAGTGTGTTTGCACCATCGGCCGCTAGGATTCGACGGCCACGGTCACATGACAGTCGAACCTCTCTGTCTCTCCTCATATTTCCATCCTTGTCCCACCCTAGGTCTGCAAAACGCAACCTGAGAGCTCCTAGCGACTGATGGCGTAAATTCACTTGTATACCAACTTTCTTGGTCTGAATCCTGCCCATTCAAACTGTTCGTCTTATTGATATGTAGTCATTGGTAACGTACAACTAATAGTCCAGTCAAATTGTGCTTAAAAGAACCCCTGGCGGGAAAGTTTTGGGGTAGTTTTGATTTCTTCCTTTCTATATGTATTTTGGGGTGCTGAATCCGAATCTGAGGTTTGCCTACAAAATTTCGTGACGCAACATTGAAAAAAATGCAAAAACATGTAAAAAATCTCGTGTTTTGGCGGTTTTTGCTTATAAGTCGAAAAATATCAACTTTTCGTAAATAACCTTCCCATTCAAAAAGAATGTACATAAAATTTACTACAAATTACATCGTTTAGGTTTTTTTCTCCGACGAACCGTTCGGGCTCAAGCGCCAGTTGAAAATTAGCGTATTTCGGCTGGCTCCGCAGAAACCCACTTTTCCACTCCAAAGCTCTAACTTATTATTTAAGGCTGTAATTTAGTGAATTCTTCCTACTTTTTAGTTGAATACAATGTGACTGGTTTCAATTATTATGTCATCTAAAGTAATAAAACAATATAATATAAACTAAAAAACTAATTTAATATACCACGTTTTTAAAACAGAATAAATCTGTATAAATCTGCATGGCTAGGAGAAATTATTGTATACTTTTTAGTTGGTTTTAAAAATTTGGCATATTAAATTATTTTAAATTCAGTAGTATTTTCTGATTTTTAGTCCTCAGCTGTGAGTTATATTTAAAATATCAAATCTTTAGCTCATTGAGAACTTAGTTTAAAATGTAATAGACAAACAAACAGACAGACAGACAAAAACGCAAAGTAAAATTGCATTGACATCCAGTTCGAGTTATGTTTAAAATTTCTAGTTCATCGGGAAGTTGGTTTAAAATCGGTTGTACTGAACAAACAAGAAAGCAAGTTAATAAAAACGTGGTAGTAAAGGCCTTTTCAAAACAACATTATATTACATTTTTATGCAAATATAATTCCGTCTTGTACGTCTTTTCATTTTATTTATTAACTCCCGGCCTCCCCAAATGATTTTATAACTGCCCTTCTGGTTTAAAAGCACCTTTTCTTTTCATTCGACCCCTTCACATACGAGCCAAGGCCAAGTACGTCACCTTGTGCCTGCGTTAACAGTCTCGAGCGTTATCAGTATTGTTCACAAGCTATCCTCCCCTCGTCCCCCTCTAAAATGCAAAAACAAAACACATCAACAACCAAGCTATCTTCTCGATTCCGGTGTGAAAGGAATAGTTTGATGTTAGAATCCAACGACAACACAATTCAATAAGTTATCTTTACGCGTAGTGAATTACGCGTTATAATTACAATGAATTCGTAAGCCTAAATACATTTGGAAGAAAACAATAAAAAAATATTTTAAAAAACATTTTACTAGACTGGTTACAAATAAATTAAACTATTTAAAATTTTATGTCATTGTAATGTTTTCCAAATTCAACTAGGATAAACTGGGCAAATAACAGACAAATTAAAAAATTTTAAAACCCCGTACGGCTGAACTGATTTTTTTGAATGATAGCTATACTAAGAGCACTCTCGATCAAGACAAATTCCAATAAAAATAACTAAATCAAAATCGGTTCATCCATTTAGGAGCTACGATGCCACCGACAGATACACACGTTAAACTTATATAACACCCCTCTTTTTGCTTCTATTCTTATGGTTAAAAAGAAATGGGCCTATATGTTTACTGGTAATAATCATAAACTACCGCATTTTCAAATGTAGGGCTAACCTAAAAACTCAGCTTCTCAGTCGTTTTTACAAATATTTGTAAAACTAATGTTAGTATAAATCCTTTTTTATTGTGAAACAGAAATTACTTGCAATTCTGGGTTTTAAACTTGTGGGTTTTTCAAACCACCATTTTGTATTTTTATGAGATAAGCACCCCAGTTTTTTAATCATTTTCAACAAAACATACTGTCATCTCTTCTTGAGATAGGATCAAAGTTGTTATTTTCGCACCACCTATTTCATTTCCAGATGAACAAGCCCCTACGGTAGAACAACCCGAACCTGGGCTAGGATCCACCGCCTGCAAAGAACCTCAGCCAGGACCCTCTAAACGACAACGCCTAATATAATAATGTAATATACATATAATCATAATATATAATACTTAAAACAATATAATAATATGTAATCATTTTTCTAGATTTTCGTTGTAATTTTAACTTTGTGTAACTAAATTTGTATAATTTCGGACTTTATATAACTTGAACATTATTACATTAAATTTTTGAAAAAAAATATTTCTACCTTCACATATACGATGTAAATAAAGTATATGCTGAGAACAGAATGGAATTCACAAATTGACAACGTTGAATATATTAAATTAAAGTTGTATAGTGGAAATTGTGGGTTTTCGGGGAGACAGGCGAAATACGCCAATTTTCAATTAGCGCTTGTGCCCGAACGGTTCGTCAGAGAAAATAACTTATGGAATGAAATTTGTAGTAAATTTTATGTACATTAATTTTTAATAGGAAGTTTGTTTACAAAAAGTCGATAGTTTTCGAGTTATAAGCAAAAAACCGCAAAAACATAAGATTTTTGACATGTTTTTGCATTTTTTTCAATGATGCGTCACAAAATTTTGTAGGCAAACCTCAGATTCGGATTCAGCACCCCAAAAAACATATAAAATGGAAAAATTAAAACTACCCCAAAACTTTCTTGCGAAAAACACAATTTGACTGGACTATAAATTATAATAGTGTTCTGTGTTTGCTTCGAAACGAAAAAATCTAGTGTTTTCTTTAAATCTTATAGTGCCAAGGGAGTAAATGACGATTAAAACTTCTGAGATAAGTGATTATTATTTTAGTTGTACATTATTACTAGTACTTTTTTAACTTTTAGATAAAATATTGCAGCGTTTAGAACTTCTACAAGAATTGTTCACGTTTTAACCGATATTCTCGTCAGCCAATCAGGGTTACGGTCCCGTGGAGGTCGAGTAAGGAGGTCTACTTACCACCGAAATCAGGCAAAAATATCATAGACTAAATTAATATAAAGTTACGGAAAACCTTCCGGGATATCTGGGGAAAAAGCAAATGTACGGAGTTCAATAAGGCTAAACGGAGTTGTATAAAGCTTTTCATAGGAAATAAATAAATGTTGAAGTTATGTTTGTTATTCTGAATAAAATATTTAAATATATTCACACGAATAAAATCCGAGTAAAGGACGAAAATGCCGTTACTTTTCAAAGTTCCACATTATGAAATAGCTTTACCAATTTCTTAATAGCAATTTACTAATGAAATATTTCCCCAGATATTCAATCTATTCTATGTTACAAAGAGAAAACGTTAGTTTAGTAAAGTCATTGCCACGAGGACTATATCTCATTTAGTACGTACAATTTTTGGGGACTATAATTACTTTCAGTTCACACCGAACAACTTTTCTATCCTTGACTCAACGTCCCTCGCGTGCAAGAAGGCCGAAGAACTCTACGTTACGTTACTCGCTTCACACCTACCAAGTCTTGGCTCTCTTTCAACTGTTTGTAGGTTAATAATGTCTATATTGATAATAGTATACCGTGGGTATAGATGCACTGGCCGTAAGCCAAAAGTAAGCATCGCCCGCCTTCTTAGGATATTAGCTTGCACTTTTAAAAATAAATGTATCGATTATCAAAATACTATATTAACTAAAAAATATTATAAAAGAATGCTTCGCACGATTACAAAAAAAAATTATTTCACATAATCTACATTCTAGGCAGAACGTTTACCTTAAATATAATTCCTATCTATATATTAATAGGCAAGCACAAAACTTGTCGTCCTTTTTTCTCAGCTTGTGTGCATCGTAGGAGAAATTCGCGCATACCGTTAGTAGATGGTAGTAGGAGGTAGTGTCCTGTAGATGAGCAGAATCCCATTATAATTTACATCGGTCCTCAGGGATACGCCCCAGTAGCCCTCAAAGTTTCAATGTTAATCTTATGAAAGGTCAATCTTAAGGAAGAAGAAGAGAGATTTCTTTTGATTTTATCAGGGGCACAAAAAACAGCTGTTCGTACGAAAAGCTTAAAACAGCTGATTTTGATCAACAGCTGATTTTGATCAACAACTGATTTGGATCAAAAACTGTTATCTAATCAAAAGAGCTCCACGTTTACTTATTTGGTTAACATGTGTTGTGCGGTAACATATTTTTATACTTTAAACTCTGGCAGTAAATAAGTTGTCATCGAAAATGCAAAAAATTAAGAAATAAACGTAATTAAATTACCATATTAGTTAATATTAGTATTATTTTATAGTATATACAGATGATCAGAATAAATATTGAAACGTTTAATCAAATATAATATTTCCAGCTGTCTTTTCGTAAAACTTCGGTACAAACGAATAAGCTCCCAACAGCGAGAGGCAACTAAATTAAGATGTTTAGTCTTTGTACACTATTGAGTAGCGTTCTAATTTTGCTTGTGTACTTAAACAGCGGAATGCAACAGAGCCGAAATCATTTAAAATGTTTGGGGCCCGACTACTGATCCATGGAAAGTACGGACACAGCTTACAAAATAAAGACGTATGGTCAGCCTAAACAAACTAGCGGTACAACAATCTTTAACATTACATTTTAATTAATTACTCGGTGTGTCCACAATAAAAGTGCAAGTGGCCCTTAGTTTTGAAAATTGCTCCTCTCACGTATAGAAGTGCTGCGTGGCGTGATACATTATATCTATATCGTGTTTGGACTAATTTTTTCTGTCTTACTGTCAAGATTAAAAAAATAGCTATCTCGACAACCTCAAATTGTAAATTTTAAAGGTCGCAACTAGACAGTGGAAATGTTCAGTCGGTAAAGATCGCTAAGAGTCCATAGAGCGCCTGCCAAAATATGCTTTTAAATATGTTTAAGTAGAAATATTCATATATTCCTGACAAGACATTACCTAAAATTGTGTTTTGTGTTATTAAATCTGACAACTTTGATAGTAATTATTGATTTAAAAAAAATTAAAAACCTGAGAAATTATCAATGCCTGGAAAACACTATTATTCGCAAAAACTCACATAAATACAAAAGTCAAACAGTATTTTTAATCAAAGAGGTAGGGGAATACACATGTTGGATGGATTCAGAAGCACTTCTTGAATTAGAACATGTAAGAAAGTTGCACTGTTGTTGGTGATACAGAATTGAGTGCCTTGATTATTGCAAAAGTTCTATTGTATATACTGTACAGAAGAAGATGAGGGTAATATATAGGTAATATTATTTATTGATGGAACAAATGCACATCTACAGTTCAATTTAAAGCCATCAGTGAAAATTATTCCACTTAATAAATAGAGATTGCATACAGACATAAACACCTCTGGCGGTAAACACCACATGTACAGTGAGAAATCAACAGATAGCATTCGAACCTTCCTTGGAGGAACAAAACATGGATACATAGGAAGTAGTATAATATCCAGATTATTAAGTATACGGATGGTTCTGATCCCAAAAGGAACATTTGATTGTTAACAGAATTATTATTGCTTAGATAATGGATTGTGAAATAGAATATAATACGCCGGATGGGAAGTTTGGAGCGTACCGTAAGCTACAAATATACGACCGTTGTAGTGGTTGGCTTCGTCATGTGAATGATAGCTGACCCGTTTCAACAAGCAAACTAACAATAATGGAAGTAGAAAGAAAAGCTCCAGACGCAAGACGAAGATCAGTGTTATGAACGGAATCACTCTTTTTAGGAACCTAGCTGACGAATAGACTATGAATCCATGGTCAATTAGTGATTGAGCACTTGCACGGTAAAATCATATCAGCTCCCCAATAAGAACCCTTAACATATTTAGAATCTATATATTAATAGGCAAGCACAAAACTTGTCGTCCTTTTTTCTCAGCTTGTGTGCATCGTAGGAGAAATTCGCGCATACCGTTAGAAAGGTAGTGTCCTGTAGATGAGCAGAATCCCATTATAATTTACATCGGTCCTCAGGGATACGCCCCAGTGGCCCTCAAAGTTTCAATGTTAATCTTATTTAAGGTCAATCTTAAGGAAGAAGAAGAAAGATTTCTTTTGATTTTATCAGGGGCACAAAAAACAGCTGTTCGTATGAAAAGCTTAAAACAGCTGATTTTGATCAACAGCTGATTTTGATCAACAACTGATTTGGATCAAAAACTGAATATAATTTTAGGTTAGGTAAATCAAGCAATAGCGAAGCATTGCCGGGTCCACTAGTCTTGATTATAGCGCGACTTCAAATTTGTCGCATGTGAATTCTAAGAAATTCTATGGTCGAATATAAGATCTAGAAATGTTACAGTGTTATCGAACTGAAGTTGAGTTGTTCCGTTTGGATACAGAGTACTGTAGTTCTGTCTACGACGAGTTACAGTAGGCCTAAAATACAACTGGTTTTAGCCTCGGAAACCTGTATAAAGCTAATGTATATAAGTTTAAAATAAATAAATATATACAGGGTGGAACAAAGTTAGTGTTAAAAACTTCGGGAAATGGTTCTATGGGTGAAAATAAATAGAAAATCAAGAATAATATTTTTCTCGAAAAACGCTTCCTTTTCCAAATATCCACCATATTGTTTCTTTTACTGAATAATTAATATCTAGAGAACGGTTTAAAAACTGATTGAGTTCAAACTTGGCATGAAGTTTAAACCGACAATGATCTATCTGAAGAAAAATAAGCCATTATATCCAATCATGCGCTTTTAAATGGCGGCTGTTTGAATATTTCAACTTAAACATATTGGTGTCTTGGGTTTTGAGTAATTTAGGTCTGACATTTTCAAACAGCCCATTTTAAAGCGCATGATTGGATATAATCGCTTATTTTTCTTAAGATAGATCATTGTCAGGTTAAACTTCACGCCAAGTTTAAACTCAATCGGTTAAACCGTTCTCTAGATGTTAATTATTTAGTAAAAGAAACAAAATGGCGGATATTTGGAAAATGAAGCGTTTTTTGAAAAAATATTATTCTTGATTTTCTATTTATTTACACCCATAGTACCATTTCCCGAAGTTTTTAACACTAACTTTGTAAAATTCATCTTATCATCAAGACCTTCATTTTAAGTATACACATCATATGTTATGTCAAACTTGTAGATTTCCAGATTTAGATCTCTAGACTGGAAGGAATAACTAACTATCAGACTGCTATATGGGCATGGTGTCGGCCAGACTCAGTCGACCTAATTTAGTTATAACTATGCATTTATGGGCTGCACACGACATAAATTAGAAAACAAATTAAATTGTTAATGAAATTACCTTCAAAATTGTCTTCAGTCCAGGACTGAAGACAATTTTGAAGGTAATTTCATTACAATATATAAACAGTATAAGGCAAACAAATAGTCTATAAATTGTTAACTTTAATCGTTTACAGCCAGACAAACAACAGAAACTGTTTTTTATTTGAATTTTCTGTGACGCATATTATTGTAGGTAAAAGGAATATAAATGATATTTTGTTAAAAATACGCCGTTGGAGCTTGTTTACATCAAGCATAGAATAGGGCCCCCTCTGATTACTGTTGGCGGTTTGACTGGTGGCACGAAGGGGTGTGTTTAAACACGGTCAAGGAGAACGACGGGGAGGGTTCCCGTATTGTCTTGCCAAGTCTCCAGATGTTCCCAAAAAGGAAGGTTACTCTTCGAGACAAGGACGAAGCGCGTGAGTGCAACGAACGGTATCTTGGCCAAGTATATTTACTGTTGGTTAAAGGCGTATAAATTAAACAGACTGCGTGTATAAATACTGTATGTACATTCAAGCAATGAATACTTAACACTATAAGAAGCGAAACCTTATGCACTAAAAGGGAACAGTAGTTGGTAGTTTACCAAAAATTCACTCAGAGCGCCACCAGTCTTTTTGCGGGCTGCCGAGACCGAGAGTGAGGAATGAATTGGAAGGTTTTTAATTTCGATGCACCAGCCGAGCGGCGAATATATCTGTCTCTCTCGCCAACACACACGAACAACTTTCTCTTTCACCCCCAACTGGTCCAACCCCAGTAGATAATATCGAAGTGTCAAAATTCTGTAGGACTATATAGCTCCAAGTTGGATTTTGCCCCATAAGGATTAAATAGGCCGACAGATATAATTTAAGCCAAAAATAAAGTAATTCCGACTGCTTCCGCTTTGCATTTAACAAAGATCCAATATTGCGATAAGGCTGCACAGACTCTTGAAATTGACCATAATGGAAACAATATATTTAACGTAAAAAACAATGATTAATGAAAGTTAAAATATTATGAGATTAATAAAAAAATAATTGTCTAAAATAAAGCAAACTCAACATCTCAGTTTGTGCTAATATAAAAACCGTATTTTTGTAAACTATTATTGGTTATAAAAAAATACTCAAATCATCAAGTTGAAAGCACAATGATTTATTTTTATAATTTCAATTATGACTGAAAAAACAAAATTACAATTACACAACTGCAAATTTAATGTCTATGTCAAACAAATTACACATTTCTACTAAACTACAATATAACCCACTGTAATTCAGAAAATGTTATAAATGTTTATGGACACGATCGTTAAAATTCTTTTTAAAATACAAATTACATGTTAAGAATGCATATTTCAGTAGGCAAAACAAAGACATTCTATATTTACATTTAATTAAATACGAAATAAATCAATGAATACAACTTTAAAATATATACATTTTGAAAGTTTATAAATCATTGTAAATAGAAAGTAAGAAAAACAATTTATATCTACAGCAAATTACATGCAAAACAAAAAAATAATTTCTGCTTTAAAATACTTACATTAGTAAAAGTTACTTGTCATTGCCAAAAGAAAGGCAATCTACGTTTACAGCAAATTACGTACAAAAATAAACGGTACCAGGAACTGGCACATACTTTCTCACAAACATATTTAAATTATTAAACGTCACGGTGACTTGTAGGGTGGGGTAGGAGAGGTGATTTTGTATTAAAGTTGTTTTCCCATAAAAATCCATAAAATAACGGAAAAACCAACTTTTCTCGAGCCTTAATATTTCGAGCTGGGATGCAGATAGAGAAAAATAAAAAATACCACCGTGTAGGGGAGGTATTTCTCAATAAAAAAGGTCATGTGTATTTATTTCGTCCGAGCAATGGTTTGTCTGGAAAAAATCGATAATGCAGGTATGTATTTTTCCGAAAGAAAAACAACCAAAGCCATCCGTCAGGGTGGAACCTAATGTGTCAACACAAAAATCCCAAACATTGGAAATTAGCACGAGTGAAAGTGACGGGGTATGATGGGGTGGGGTGTGTCAACGATCCAAACTCCAAGTTGGGGAGAAATGTACAGTCCGAGTCTGGGAAAGAAGTACAGTCCACCGCGTTGACGCTAGCGAAACCTGTTTTAGTATCAGTGAACTAGAAAATCTTAGGACTCAAAAGCGTCGCTCTGAAAAGCACTACGGTTTCGCTTCTTATAAGTGTTAAGTATTCATTGATTCAAGTGCCAAAAGCTTTGTGGAACTGAAAAGCTCGTATTATAGTCTGAACTTTAGGACCAGAATCGAATAGTTTCTAAAATAGTAGGCCTACGTTAATTTTATAGCATTTTGAATGATTTTTTTTTAAAGGACGCTTTTATATTCCACATATTAATTAATCATAATACGTACTACAGTTAATTATTTATTTTATTTCTACACTTTTCGCAATGCATATGCTCATCACATTCGGATGAAAACGGAATTCAAAGAAAGTCATAATATACAGGGTGTTCCCAAATTATGTTTCCAGACTTCCACAAATTGTTCCTTTGGTCAAAACAAGAACAAAACTTCCAATAAACA
>JAGFPH010002989.1:95675-121233 GCA_018207615.1 Philaenus spumarius | reverse complement strand
TTGCAGAAAAACTGTGAAACATCAAATCTAAAATTTAACTTAAAAATAATTTCCTTTAAAGAAGGAATTTGGGAGCGGAAGGTCGCTGGGTTTACTATTGAACCGCCATAGAAGGCGTAAATACAGTAATTACAAGTTATTTATAAAACTATCTTTGTCATGGAAACCATATGTATGTGGCAAAAGCTACAATTAATTAGTAGTGTGAGGGAAGCCCAGAACTCCCGATCCCCCACTTGTTTTTCCTTCTTTTCACGATCTTCTTACTGGTCTTCACTCGTGCAACTGTTTCTATTGTGTTTGCGTTCTTGAACTATTAACATAGAAATGGGCGACGTTCAAGAAACATTAATTCAAAGCGATGACGGTGCAATGATTATAATAATTAATGCTGGATCAACAATAATATTATTTCACACTGATTTAAATAAAACCCGAACCACAAAACAAGGAACGAACACAATAACTAAACAACTAAGACATAATAAACATAACTTACAATTTAGTTGTTTAGTTATTGTTTTCGTTCCTTGTTTTGTGGTTCGGGTTTTATTTAAATCAGTGTGATTTTGTCGCCACAGTGCTCTTTTATTTGTTTAATTAAATAATATTATTTATTTAAGTAGTTTGTATCAATGCATTTCCTTTAAAGATAAATCTTACCTCTAAGACTTATCTATTTTGTATACTCGTGTTAAAACTACATTTAATCTAAGCAGTGTATTTATGTACTAAAACACGTCCGTAAGTGAAATGAGTATTGGAAACTTCAGCATAGAATGAGGACTAAAAAGACACTAGACTTACTTGGTGGGAATCTGAAGATTTTGAAACTTCTTTAGGTTGACGATATGGCAAGAACTAATTCTTCCACAAATATTTTTTTTAATATGGAATATAGTAGAGGAACTGCTAATTATTAGTAAGTCTAGCAGTATTAATACCCTTTTACAACAGCTGATTAGTTTCAACAATTCAACAATAAACCGCCTAGATAGTTTTACATTTACAACTTCACTCAAAACCTTTGTGCGGTACTACATCTATAGTCACGGTGACCATATTTTTACCAGTCAAAATCGGGACAAACCTACTGTTGCACAATGCCTATATATTTGTTTATACATATTTGTAAATTTGGAAAATAACGAACAAAAACACAATTTTACATTATTATTTATTATACTTTATTGCACAAGACTTTGAAATATTTATATAATGTACCTATTATACAACTCAGGTAAAGAATTATGAAAATTAGACTGTTTGAAAAAAAAATTTACATGTAATTAAGGGTCTAACAAGAAGGCTGGCTTTTGTTCCAATCATATTTTTCTGTAGAAGCCAAAGCTTTCAACAAGGTCTTGTTTTTCCTTACTTTATCATACATTTCTACGCATGAAAGATTACAGTTCATTTGAATTATTAAAAGTGCCTTTACGCATTCAATTGACATTTGACTCTTCTCGGACGTCCAAAAGTTGTTAATCAACGAAAAGGCCCGTTCTACTGAAGCATTAGTCCCTGGCAGAGAAAGCACAAATTCCAAGAACATCTTCAGGTTTGGAACTTTTATTTCATTCTTCCGCAAGTTTTCAAAAACAGTCAACCATCTTTGCTCTGTTGTCTTTTTCTGCGTTGCCCATTCTGTTAAGATATTTTCGGACAGTTGAGTGTTCAGCACGCTCAACTCGTTGAACAAATCATCAGAAGAAATGGGTGGTAAGCTTTTTTGGAAAATGGTATAGCTTTCCTCCAACTCCTCCCATGTCAATTTTTTCTTTAAATCTATCCAAGACAACTGGCTCAAGCTGTCAACGTTTGATTTCCAAAAGTCCAAATAGGTAATGCAACGGTCATACAAAGAACACGCTGTACTCTTAATGTCTTCCAAGACACTATTATGTCCTGCAGCACAGTTTTTCTTTTGAATCTCTTTAACTTTCATTGGTAAAAATGAAGATTCTTTTCTGTCCATCAAGTTTTTGCTCAAAATCAAATATTGATTTGATGCTTCTGTTGCTGATATTTTATCCCCCTCCATCTTTTTTACAGTTTCATTAAACACTCCAGCTACATTATGAAGAAACCAAAGCCAAAGTTCCCCATTTGGATCGTCAAAAAATGATTTCAACACTACTGGGGTGTTGGGTTGTGAAGAAAAGTATTGCTTAAGAGGCAGCATCCTTTGTAGAACACGTTCCAATGCTGGTAGAAGTCTCAGCCATCTTGTGTTTGAATAAGACAAGAGCTTGCGGTACTCCACGTCAATAAATTCACAAATATCTTTCAATTCTGCCACTCGCACTGTGTATATATGGAAAAACTTAAATAGTTTCACAATAACAACTTCAGCATCAATAGGAAGTGAGTCAGCAGCGTTATTAATGCAATTATTGACTATGTGAGCCATGCAACCAATGCCAACTAAAGTTTTATCAGTACTAGCTGATAGTTTACAGAACAGGTTATTTGTTCCTTTTCTTTTTGCGCCACCAAAATTAGTATTAGTGTTGTCTGCAGACATTCCTACTACTTTATCCACCAAATCATTACGGCTTAAAACTGAAAATACATACTCACTAAGTTGATTACTTGTTTCACCACTTAATGTTTCAAGCTCTAAAACTTTCACAATTACACCACGGGTCTCATGAAAATATCTCACAACAATTGGTACAACTTTTTGAGCACCATGATTTGAGCTATCCACCATTAATGTAAAACATGACGTTTCACTGAGCTCCTGCATTAATTCTTTTTGAATGTTTGGAGCCAGCACATTTTAATCATGGCTTCGCTTTTTGTTCGAGCAGAAGAAAATTTCTGTTCAAATAACGTTGAAATGAGCTTAGAAGTACAATCTAAGGATCTAAAACTATGATTATGCTTTATAGTGTGGTAGGCTAAAACAGCTTCTTTTGCTACAATTTCATTTTGTTCTGAATCATTTTTAGTAACAAACTTACTCATAGATGATGACATAGCTACTGCATTAACACCAGCTAAATGCTTTTTAGTTTTTAAATGCAGCTTGATATCAGTCACGCCACCATGTGAAATATTAATTTCACTAGAACATTGAGTACAAAATGCAACGTGTGGGTTGAGTTCTCGCTTTTTCAGAAAAGGATATTCCTTTTGGAGATCACTATTAAAAGAACACTTTCTCTTCTTACCTTTATCGCCACTCATTGTTCAACTTTCAAGTAGCTCATGCACAAACGGAACTGTAACCAAACCACTCGCTAACTAAACGATAACACTGCTGTGATGTCAAGTACGAGTGCTAGACTGAGACACACTGACCCTGACGTGACGAGACGAGAGACGAGACCGTAGCAGACGATTGTGTGGTGGGAGGGGGTAGTAGCGTCGTGTCATAGTCTCATAGTCACTTCTGCCAACCTAAACCCGGCTAGAGAACTATTGTGTGCGTGACCTATGCACTGAAAAATGTGCAAAAATTACTACTTCTTACAAAAATTACTACTTTTTCTTACTACCTCAGATCTTCAAAAATCGGGACAAATATATTATATTTCGGGACGCCGGGCAAAGCTCTATAAATCGGGACTGTCCCGATTTTTTCGGGACGCATGGTCACCGTATCTATAGTTGTCATAAACAACAAAGCGTCCTTTTACAACGTTTGCAACACAGGTCGTATGCTTTTAATTGTTGTCGTTCTTTTGATAAATTCTCCAGGCTCACCCGAGTCCAAACTTGAATTTGCACAAAGACAATGTTGCGACATTTGTGTTTTGGCAACTGATGTAATCGCTTTGACCCTGGAATGTCGGGTTCAACGACCGAGAGAAGACCAAATAGGTCACTTTCACTTTGTCCACATCTTCTCAAAAGCCAACAGTGCAATCGCAAATAACTTAATTTTTATCGTCTGGAGCCGTCAACAACCTGCCGGGCCGGTTTACGAATGTTCGGCTTCTACAACTCCCTCGTGTTGAAAGAAATCAATCCATCTTCTCCACTTGAGGACACACCATATTGGATGCAACAGTACAGTCGTTTAAAACAACAAAGTATCATTAAAAACGACAAATTATTTAGGACAGGTTGAAATATTGACGCATTGAATAACGAGTTAACCCTCCAACTGCTGATTATCGCGACGTGATAGGTTTGGGTGCGTTTACAGTGCGATCGCGATAGCATTAAACACAGCTTACTAAATCTGCCACAAAATCGTCAAATATCAGCTGAATGACAAAAATCTTACATAGTTCTACTCATAATGAAGTAATCCATCAAATATACACAGATTAAACTTCATTTCTTGAAGCGTTGTTTTTTATTGTTTTTTTTTTTTTTTTGTTTTTTTTGTAGTGAACATGTGTTTTTCAATAAAAAGTCCCGTTTTTTACATAGCGCAACATGATAGTTTTTCATAATTTCTGTGTCCCTGAATAAAAATAAGTGCTAAAAATGAACATTTCCTGTTTTATTACAATACTAGGGGAGACCCCTGCGTGCTTCGCTCGCCGACCCCCAATGGAACCTTATAACATCATATGTTATGTTTTATTTATAATAAAGGTGTACGATTAATAATAACCTCAAAACTAAGATGATAGATACCGGTAATGTTAAATGTTCAAATTAAATATTTCTTATATTTTATAACAGTAGTTATAATAATGGTTAAAAGAACCAGCAAGGGTCAGGTCTACATTTTAAAACCCTAAAGTAAAAGCTAGAAATACAAAAATAATTGCTTCAAATTTTAAAATCAGCTGTTAATGGAAATATTGGAGCTAGTAGCTATATTATCTGTTATTTTATTCAATTTGTTGCTATGGTAATAAATGTATATACAGTACATGTGTTGGTTTATCATTCCAGGCCTAACCTAAGAATTTGTTCTAAATATATTTACGAATATTTAAATAAAAAAAGGTTTTTATCGAAATGAATTATAGCCTATGTTACTCAGGGATAGTGTAGCTTTTTATTAGTAAAACTATTTTTTCAATCGGTTCAGTAGTGCCAGAGATTACCCCCTACATACAAACAAAAAAAAAAAAAAAACTTTACCTCTTTATAATATTAGTATAGATATGGCACGTTTTACTAATAAGGAAAAATAATGTATCTCTTCATGGAATAGAGCTGTGAGGTCACTAAGTAAGTTTTTATATTTTCGAAAGAAAAAATTGTTACATAAACATGGAAAAGACATCAGCTGATAAAGAATAAGTTCATTTTTTATATTTTTTTATTATTCTATGCTTATTTCTCTAAACACTGATATATAATAGCCTACATCATGGTTTGTGTTTGAATTACTTATGTAAAAAAATAACCTTATGTCTATGTCTGTGACCCCTAATTTGGCTTAGCACTGGGAAAAAAATGATCATCAGTTGGAGGGTTAAAACAAGTTTTAAAATGATAATTATGATAAATATTTTGGAACGAGTCTCTTACTAAGTATCTACAATTTTCGACCTAAATCTAAACTGTCATAAAGAGGGAAAGCGTATTAGGTTTTTGTTTAAGATTACATTTTTTAACTACTTAGGGCCTATTTTTTAAACTTTTATTCATTTACTATTTTCATTATAATTCTTCGAGAGGAAAATGAGAAGTGACTGAAAAAATAGAAAGGTTTTGAGAAAACCCCGCAGAGAGAAAATATTTGTTAAATTACAAATTTCTTAAATTACAAATAACTAATTTATTGAACAGTTGATAACAGATGTTTTTGGCACCTTTATAAGGAAGCCTTATTTTTAAACTACGGCGAATATAGTTGTGGACAGCGTAACTCTGAAACAGGAAAAGGCTAGCGTCTAACGGATGTGAAGCGATCCTGGTTAAGAGTTACGCTGGTTACGCTGTCCACAACTATAGATGTTTTTAAAGGTCTCATTGGCGGATCCAGGGGGGGGGGGGCTGTAGCCCCCTAATTTGGGTTATTATATTTTTGTTTTGTTTAATCGTCTAAGTGGCAGACTGGTCAATTGAGTAGTCTCAGGCAACACAACTTGTATCGAATACTTCACCCACTAAATATTATCCAATCTCAATAAAACAAAACGAAAAATTTGGAAAGGAAATGTGTTAAACTTTAATTTTTGTATTTAAAAATTTCTTCTAAAACGTATATTACACATTATGTAATCATCGTTGTAAAATTGAAGTGGTCTAAATCAACTGATGCCGTGAGAGAAAGTACAAGCAAAGGACTCAAAACTCGTCACTTTTTGAAGGCACATAACCATTAGATAGACTTGTTTTGAGATAAGGGCACCATTGAATTCGTCAAGATTCAAAATGGATAGTGAAATAATCTAAAAATACGTTTTCAAGCACTGTATTCTAAAACATGATTCTGTCCCCCCCCCCCCCCGCCCTCTGGATAGTAGATAGCCCCCTCCTTGAAAATAGGCTGGATCCGTTTATAGATAACTTAGTAACGAAAATTATTTTTTGGTTAAGTTCTGGCATAGGTCAAGTTAAAGTAATGATTATTTTAACAATAGTAAGTTTTAAAGTTTATTTATCTAAAATGTACATGAAAAATCTAAAAAGAGCTCTCTACCTATATTTTAACTTAAATAGGTAATAACATTTTAATGAGGTTTATTATAATTTCATCCTAGTTTGGATTTAAACCCAACAGTTTGAGAGCAAAATCAGTTTAAGAATAAATGTTGATATTGATTGGTCGACTATTAAGGAAAAATAAGAAATTAAAAACGAGAATTAGAGGCTCCAAATGTAAGACATTTGATTTCTTCGCTTCATACTTTACTAACTAGGCCTACATATCTTATCTTATTAAACGAGCAATTCTTGTATATAAATTTATTTCGGGGATCTCGCTAACGGCTCTAACGATTTGGATGAAATTTGCATATAGGGGTTTTTAGACGTCAGAAATAGAATGCGGGGTCGTGTCTGCAAAAAATGTAAACTCTGAACTTCTTTTATATACCACTTTTGAAGTCACTAAATAGGCGAATAGCAATACAGTATGGAAGGAAGTATTAGGTTAAGATCCGATTTAGTCATGATAAAACTGAGTGTATTCAAATATATACGTAGTAATAGATTAGCTGTAAAAATTACTATAATATAGCAGATAGTATATTCTAATAAAATGTTAAACTAATTGCACTCATGTGTTTTGTTTTTATTTTTTATTTAAATAAACAGTTCATATGTACGTAAGATCGTAAAATATTCATATTTATTCATTATGTGATTCGTATTTACATAAATTTTCCTAGAAAAAAACAATTTTACAAAAAAAAATAAATACTGAGCAATGCTCGGTCGCCCAGGTACTTTCTAATATATACGTAATATATCTTTCTGCCCAATGACATGCTCTACACAACAACCAAGAACATCTAAGTTTTGTTTACGTTAGTGAACACCAACTACAAACTACTCTTAAAAAAAGATAATCTCCTTTGTCGGTTGAAAATATTTTAATAACAGAAAATATAATATAATATCCAAATTGCAAGCTTAACCTATAATTCTGTTTTAAGTAAATAACAACTGCTAACAAGTATGTTCAGTTTAGTTGCAAAACGACTAATTTTCAACGAATTAAGAAGGTAGAAAGTTTTGCTTCTTATAAACAAGAAAATAAAAATACTATTCTTGAATATTGAATATTTGGAAAATGTACCAAAAATTAGGTTTGATCTGACCCTCGATCAAGCATTTTTAAATCTAATAGACAGAAAGGAAAACATATTATTTTTTGAAAAACCACACTTTTCAAGATAATTAACAATTAAAAATAATTAACAATTTAAAAAATTTTGAAAATTTCTACAATTTTTTATAAACTTTAGGAAATTTAAAACCCTATTACATTTTTTTAGTCAAAGCTAAATACTACTCTATTTTGAATTAAACAAATGGAATATGGTAAATTTTCATATTGATGATTTACAATTTGATATAATCAGATTAAGTAGGCCTACATACACGCTTAAAATGGAATAAAAATGTGTAATGTATAATGTGAGAAAATATATTAAATACAATGTTCTGCAGATGTATTGATAACTGAAAATATACTTAAATTACTTACAATTTTTAGGAGTTAAGAATAATAATTTATTTGAATAATTAACTATGCAATTTCAATTTCTAAATATGATATATTTTTGGACAAAATATTGACTTGTGCAATTTGTTGGCCCTTATTCTCCTCTAATATTATACTGATAAAAATATAAATCGGTCACTTCCAATGTGTGGTCTTAAGCACACCCAATTTTTTTTTTATACACTCACGCCTTCCTTGAAATTATTCTACGCCCTTCAGGTTGAGAACCCCTAAATCTAACTCCTTTTGTAATATTATGAGATCTGTACCTATAACACTGTAAGGCTAAATTAAATTCTTGAAGTCAGGATTATTAAATAATTAATGTTTAATTTTAAGAAAAATCCGATCAACGCTATCATTTCATTCTGTTTAATCTTTGGGCTAAAGGTTAACAGCTACGACAGCAATTTCTTTGAAATCTCTAACTATAGTATTACTTTGTTAGTATATTTATTACATTATTGAACGCAGATATTAATTTAAGTTAGACCTTTAGCTTATAAGGTCAAACAGCTGAAGTTATAATGATAACCATTTTTAAAGTGTACATATATTTTATTAATTTTGTTAAACTGATTGACCCAGTCAGCTGTGATACAGCCTATTAATAATTAATTCGTTGCCATTGCAGCTACGACTAAATGAGTAAATAACCCCGTAAAAACTGTTCATTTTACTTTCTCCACCCTATACGTAGTATATGGAGAAAGTATTGTTTTCGTAAAAATGTTCGAATTTGAATTTTCAGTTGAATTATCTGTTTTGGTGCTCCCAGAACCCCAAAAAATTGTTTAGTGCAATTATCTGTGTTGGTGCTCCCTGAACCCAAAAATATTTTTAGTGGAATTTTTTGTTTTGGTGCTCCCTGAACCCCAAAAAGTGCTTTTAGAGTGGTGTCTGTCTGTCAGTCTGTCTGTATGTATACACGACCAGAGAGGACACTATTGGTCCGATTTTCATGAAATTTGGTATGTAGGTACTAAACCCTAATATCTCCAGGCGTTTTTTTCATTTTTTGGAATTTTTAATTTTTAAGGGTAATTTACCCATAAAAAACGACAAAAATGCAAATTTCTCAAAAACGGCTCTAACGATTTTGATCAAATTTTCAGTATTTATAGTGCTTAAGATGCCAAACAAAATGACACCACCCGCTTTTATCAAAACTTCGGCGTTTTATAATTATGGGGAAATGTTTAAAAATAAACAAGTTTGTGTTGTCAATCTAGCATCGCGGCAGCGGCCGCACGGGGTAGCACCACGGTAGCGAGCACGGCCAGTAATTCAAAGGTCGCACGATCGAATCCCGCCTGGGACAATAACTTTTTTATACGATTGACATAGGTAGAATATTATTTTTTTGTTTTGTTCTAAAAAGTAGTAAATAAAATGATTAAAAACAATATTATTTTGCCTACAGTAAGTAAGTTGGAAGAAAGTTTGTGTCAGTTAACTGATACCGTTTATTTATTTTGTTAATGTCACTTCAGGAGTTTATTTATTACTCAGGAAAGTCTAAAATATCCACCAGTGAGAGACTTGTTCATATAGATTTAACTACTTCTGAAATTGCCTCGCATAAAGCAAGGCCTTTGCGCATAAAGGCACTAAGATTACCTCTTTATAATATTAGTACTGACTTATAATTGACTCTAGAGGGCTCCGCTTCCCGCTTCACCATCCCCGCGGCGAAAGTGCAACCACATTATTGTAAACTTGGACAGAGGCACAACGAACTGAGTAGGATGGCGGGAGTAGCGGTGCCTAAGCATGCGCAGTAGGGCCAGAATTTTTGCGTGAATGACAGGATTTTTTATAATAGAGTGACATGTACATCTACACTAAGCATTCTGTTTAAATAGCTAATCTTATCAATAGAATGCCAGAAAAAATATTCGCCCCGACCACCAATTGCTAATTAATTGCCAACATTAATTTAAATTTCTATTTAATCATTTCATGTCCCTTTTTGTGACAGCTGAATAGCTGAACAATACTAAGTAATTTTGAACGAGCGACTTTTAGAATTAAGAAAATTACGATAGCTTCTTCTTCTTTTTGTAATTTTTGCTTTTTTTATTGTGAGTAGGTACGCATTAAAATTAGTCTTACAAATCTTGTTGGGATTTACAAAATTTGTTCTGTGGAAGACTAAATGGCGGCTGGCACTACGACAATCCAAAGACATTTTTGTCAATTTCGGGTTCCTGTATTTTCTCATAAAATCTGCAAACAGTTTCGTTCCGATTACCTAACCTACCCAAAAAATGTTACAATTTATAGGTTGTGATTCTTGGAGGCCGCGTTCAAGGTGCGTACATTGACCCACAGGTGTTGAAATATCATTTCACTTTCCCTGCTTGCGTGTTAACTTAATTACCTTAACAACTTTATAATCTGTTTACAGGTTTAGCTCGATTCATACGACAAACCCTTCAATAATTATATACTTGTTGAGTGATTGATAGCTGTGTTAAGCTGGTCGTCCACTAGGTCGGTAGAGAGGCGCGGCGCGGAAAACTACCGCGCTCGAACAAAATTTATTTACGACGAAATAATAATTTTGTTTAGAATCATATTGCTTAAAATCTGAACGAGCTAGAACAACCTAATATAGTTTATTACTTAGAGCAAACATTTGGCAATAACTTGTTAATTAAATTTTTAAAATTTAAAAACTAGAAGAGCATTTTTTCAAGGAAAAGGTAAATTTATTTGAATTCTAACATAAAAGCTTCGTCCATTAGGGAAGGTAGCGCGGCGCGGCGTGTCGCCGTTTTCGAATAAATGAAAAACTGTTGGAGGTCGGTTCCGCGCCGCGCCTCTCTACCGACCTAATGGAATTTGTTGGGTTCGGATAACTTCGACTGTACTCGGCAACATTCGTACCTAACAAACTCTCATATCGGCAGCTGATCTACAACCACAACAAAGTCTTTCTGCACGTGTCGCAATTCAAAGGTGAATCTATTTTGTAGTTTCTATAATAACAAAAAAATATTCGTCTCTCTTCATTACAATTTTACCTACTTGCATACAATATTTATACAAAAAATTATTTCACCTTTAGGAAAAAACTATGGCAAATATAAATAAGTAGGGTTCGTTTCATACAAAATGAAGAAAATGTTACAATTGTGTAAAAAAGTAGGAGAATAACTAATAAATATTATTATTACTACCTAGAGAAAAATTTATTCGATCGATTTCGAACAAATTTGCAACAACATGTCAATTAGGCCTGTAGATGCACGAAAAAAGGTTTTGAACATTTTTGAAAAACAACCCTCTTCTTTGCCCCCCCCCCCCCCCCCTCAAATCAGGTTATTATTTTTTATATAAAAAACTGTTCTAACGATTTTGATAAAATTTGGCTTATTTGTAGCCCTTAATGTACAATGCCATATGCAAAAAACAGTATATTTCTAAAAATTCTCGTTTAGCTAATAATGATAACTGATTTTTGGGGCTCTTTCAGTCAAAAATGGGGTTGTTTTTCAAAAAATTTCAAACCATTTTTTCGTGCATCTATACAGGCCACACGTTTTTTGACACGTTTTTTGCAAATTTGTTCGAGATCGATCGAATAGTTTTCTCTCTAGCTAATATTTATTAGTTACTCTTCTACTTTAATACAATAATTATGAAGTCACAGTGAATCTGTTTAGTAATTTAAATATGTTTGTGAGGAAGTATGTGCCCGTTTCTGGTACCATTTATTTTAAAACAATTTAGTAATGTTATGGTTTCTGGTGAACGAATCAACCCAAAAAAAATGTGCTTTAAGGCTCGGGCTCCCCACATTCAAAACGGCGAAGTTGGGTACCAATTTCAATGTTAAATAACCAAAACATACCTTCACTATTAAGCATATTTTTGTGTCGTTTTTGTAAAAAAACGAAAGCTGTATTTTTTTTTTTTTTTCTTGTTGATTGCTAAGGATTTTTGCAACTGAGTAAAAAATTCATAAAATTTACTATTTTTTACTATTTATATCATACGTTTATGAAAGCAAAAAAACGGTTTTTGAAAATGTATTTAGCAATCAACATCCGCATATGACAGTACTTCAAAATTAAACCAAATTTTTTAATTTATTCCACGAATTAACAGAAAAAAATGACTTATTCTGTAGCATTGCTCTTATGGGAATAAGATTCAATTGGCGGACAGGATAGAGCCAACAAAGGAAGGGGATGAACTTTTCATTTGCATTGCAATCTGGTTTGAAAGGTGTTTTTTCTTTTCTTTTTAGATGGCAAAACTTCAACTAAACAGGTAAATAACGCGATTAAACGTTACTGTTTTTTTTACTAAATAAATAAATTTTTAAAGAATTTAAGGTTTTCAAAAATCCATGAATTGTATATAATACCAGACAGGTTACAGCAATTACACAAGAAAGGTTTGAAAAATATTTGATAGTTTCAGGCCTAAAAAAATAAACTACTGTATTACTAAACGTGTAGGCCTAAAACTACATATTATTGCATGTAATTTCTAGAAAATTCTGAAAATAAACGGGACGATCAAAAGTTGCATTCGCTTTCTTAAGAAACTACCCGGAAATGTGTAATTCAAACAAACAACAAGGTAGGTAAACAATTCCGAAGTAGACGCTTCAAACCAACTGCCCACTTCAGCAAAACATTCTCTCCGCCACCGACAAACAGGTCCTACCCCAAATTATTTTAGTTGTGGTCCAATCCGGACGAAACTGGATCGCACCAAGCTCGAAGATGTATTGAACGGAATGTTACTCCCCTTCGTTCTGCAAACATCGACTCGCCCATCTTTATTGCTCATTGTTTTATAAACATTTCTAACAAGCTTTGTTAAGACGAAATAACGTCCTTTCAATCGTGTATTACGGTTAGTATTATACAGTATTACGAAACAGTTGATCTTCCACGAAAATGCACGAAGCAAAACAGTAAAACTACATCGTTGTTTATACCACGACCTTACCCAAGGAATGCACTGCGCGCTTCCCCATTTTCTACACTACTACCGCTCTACTAGCTGTTGTAAAAACATTCTCTCCGTCAATCGATACCGTTTAAAATTACTGAATGGTGTAACTTTTACTCTACAAAGCGTTTGATTTAAGACACGGAAAGCGTGCATCTTGTACACGATTAAGAGGTATTTGTACGCTGTAGTACTATTACAGTAACCACATACATGTTTGGCTGAAACATACTTTTAATACAATTAGGATAAAATTATTTTAAATCGTCATTTATTTGTACCTAGTTGAACGCTGCATTTTGAAGTTATGTTAATGTAAAAATAATAACGATTCGATCAGAAGTTTTGGCATTCTTACAACGTTCCATCGGTATCCTGGTTATAACTCGGGTACCACTGACCGGGTTCTTATTATTACACCATAGGGCTGACTTGTAGCCCTAAAATTTTCTAAAGCAAAACTGTCGTTAGGGTTTTTACAAATTTTCTATAAATGTCAACTGCATAAGGCAAGGCCCTGAACAAACTAAGAATATACAGTAATTAATTATGCTTAATAAAGTAAGGATTGCTAGTCCAATATACCCTAGCAAGGACCGGAAACTTGAGACTAAATCTTCTTACAAATTACAAATTCCTAGATATTTTAATTTAATTTTTTGTTTTTTACTGGCCTATTTTACACAAATATATTCAGAAATAAATTCTCTACAAAATATAATACGTTTGAGGGTTTATACCCATTTCACAAAGTTAATGTACTAAAACCATACAGAAAACATTTTCTTTTTTGAGACCGAATTTTGCGTTTTGGGTTAAATATTGTAAACATTACTGCAGTTACAGCACTGGGACCTATTTTATTAAATTTGTCTGCTCATTTTACGTAAATTAAATTAAATTTTACACCTTAATTAACGCCCTACATATTTCAATAGGGATTCGTTTCTGTGAGTAATCTGAAACACGGGTGAAATCGTTCACCAGCTGTAACTCTCAAACGAAGCATTTCCAGACCCTATGAATAATATGAACTGTTTTCATTATTTTTACCAGTAGAATCAGTTCAGAAAGTACTCGGAACGTTATAAAAATAAATTATTATTTTAGCTCAAAATAACTTTAAAATATTTTGTTTCTAGAGTAATTCTGGGTATTGTTGACAACTACCGAGAAATACATTTTTCATTTCTTTTTTGGTCAATATCTCTGTTGTCCTTTGAGCTACAAATAAAATAACTAAAACACTGAGTTTGTCATTCAAAAAGTAAACTTTTTTTTGACTCTTGTAATGTTTTTGTGTAAAGTTAGAGGTTTTTGAGACATTTGACATTAAAAATTCTAAACGGTCGCCATTTTGAAAATAATTAAAATAATGTTCTAATTTGTCGTACAGTGCAGGCCCGTTTCACCGAATAGGCACGGTAGGCACGTGCCTAGGGCGCTAGGCAATTGGCATTTTTGGAAGGGCGCAAAGAATGGAAAAACAAAACAAAATTGCCGTGGTTGTGTCTGCATACCATTATTGCGGCCACTGCCAAAAGCCGACATCTGACCTAAATCACAGCCGCGTCCGGCGCGGCGCCGTCTAGTGGTAAGCCAACAAACCAAAAATAATCCAAAGAAAATGTCAAAATGTGATTAAACGAATACTGTAAATAATGTAAATACTTCAAATGTAAAGAAGGGAGGGCGGGTGGTCCGTGATGCCGTGAGGTATGTTACACGCTTTCCCACTGGAGGCCAGTAGATACCTCACGGCTACTGGTTGCCAGTCCGGGACACGGCGGGTCCATAGGTGGTGGATAATGGGAACGCTCTCGAAAAAAATCAGGATAATTTGTAAAGAAGAGTTAAGGGACATTTAGTCTAAAGTCCCTCCCGAACCAAAACTGGCATTTTAGACTAAATCTAAATTTACAGGGTAAGGCGTTATGGTAGGGCTGGTGGGGGGGGGGCGTAATCAGCTGGCAGGGGTATGAAAAGGGGCGCTATTCTTCGTTGTGCCTAGGGCGCTGGCAGGGTGTAAAACGGGCCTGGTACAGTGATAAAAGGTTACGCAACAAATATGTGTACAAAGTTTGAGCTCAATATCTTTTCTACTTCCAAAAATATTAAGCAAGTTTATTTTGTAAAAAACACATACGGACAGACTGAAAACGGAATGAGATAGGACACATGTTATATTACATTTTTTGTTTCTTTTGACATGCTGAATAACGTGATAAAGTTTGTTCATATGGTTGCAAGACGCCCTGTATATTTATAAAGTTAATAATTTCGTTTTATACATTTCTGTAATTTTCTAAAACTATGTTGGTAATTTGCCCATTAAACTGTAGGAAGCTATAGTAAACTATTGCCTATAATTTTAATAGTGGTATCAAAATTACTTTGGCTCGCATTAAAATGCCGAAATATTGAAATCCTGCGAAAATTCTAAAACATTTACCCCCACTTTTTATTACTTTTCTCGACGTTTTCAAGGTCTCTGAACACGATAAAGCAATACAAAATTTGATGTCCGTGTGTCTGTGGACACGATATGCGCACTCACAGACGTCGTAGAAAACTTCTAGTGGTGCCAAAATCTTCGTAATTTTATTGCGGAGAATTGAAAAGCTTTTGAGCTTTCCAGAGGGACAGCAACGTGATACAAGTACGTGACAAAAACGCGAGTCTAAGTCTCGAAAAAGTGTTCCATCTTGTTTAATTATCCATTATTGTTATGCATTATAACATGCAGTTCCTTTAAAAGTAATCACAACTAAAACGATAAAATGCTAAATAAGAATTATTTTCGCAATCTATTGAAGCCAGATTGACCGTAAAGTGTTCAACATTTGTATATGTTTCCATAACTGGAATTTATGTGCCCCACATTACATAGCCTTCAACTATAGCTTGAACCAACCCTTAAACAATTATAATATGAAGATACTACAGTAGTAAATTCATTAGAAACAAAGCAATTTCTTAATTACTTTTTGTAAACAAAAAATATTCGATGACTACTGTTTAGGGCCCTAAAAACGTAAATTTAATGTTGTTATAAGGTTGTATTTTATTCAATTTACAACCACCAATAAAGAATCAATGTTATGGCTGGCAAAGGGAGTTAAAACCCTAAATAAACACACACTATATACACAGACGCACAAACAATAAACACTACCTATATTTTATTAAATGAAGCACATACAGCTGTATACAGAAGCCAGACAACTGATGCAAGGCGAAGGCAACATCAAATTACAGTTTTTCTTTATTTTGTGTTCATGGCTAACGAAGGAATGGAAATAGAACAGACAGAAAAAGCGTATGCCAGCAGCTGGATTTATTAACTGAACTATCACCGTACACCTGAATTTTATTAATTTATAAGTACAGTACTGTAGTTTTTTTTTCAACTTTAAAACGTTATTTTAGTTACTTTATCGTAGAAAGTCGATTGTTTACTTTACTCGATTTTTTAGTGTTTTCATTATGTAATTTCTTTACGTCTGTCCGTGTCGGAAACCTGTCCTTAAATTGGCAAACCTTTAATAAAACAATTTTACAACGAGGCTTTTTATGCCTAAAAGCTGAACTGTAGAGAAGTAACTTTTGTTCTTGGCCAATAGAATATTTTTGATTAACGTCTCACTATGTGTCCGCTAGACTAGTGAAGGATGGGATGTGAAATAACTCGCAGAAAATTCACAAAAAAAATTAAATTATAATCATAAAGTGTCAATCATACTAACTTTAAGGTAACTACAAGCTTTTCTTCAGTAGAAATATGGGATTTCAATGTAGATTGCAATCCTGCCTTTGTATATTGTATTTCTACTAATTCTAGGATGTAGCCTATCTTGTGACATTCTCAAATTCTGGTAAAATTTGTCGCTATCTTTTCTCACATCTTGGAAAATATGATGAAATTCCTCAAGCTCTTGTCTTTTCAGGTTTATCGGAGGAGCACCAAATCGCCTCACTTCGTTTTCGCACGAAATTATATATATCTTGGAAGATAAATAATTCTGCATACACAACAACTAACTGTGATAGACACCGAGACAGGAAGGTGTGAATGTGATGAGTGAGGTGTGATGTGTCAGCTGCTTCACTGGAATGTGTATTTTAGCTTTAGCTACTACTAGCTATATATATACGAGATTACACTGACCCATTAAGGGGGCGCTACCCTGCCCGCCATGTTGAATCTGATTCCCATAAGAGCAATGCTACAGAATAAGTCATATTTTTCCGTTAATTCGTAGAATAAATTTAAAAATTTGGTTTCATTTTGAAGTACTGTTATATGCGGATGTTTATTGCTAAATACATTTTCAAAAACCGTTTTATTGTTTTTATAAACGTATGATATAAATAGTAAAAAATAGTAGGCTAAACTTAATTAATTTTTTACTCAGTTGTAAAAAGAGATATTGCAAAAAAACCTTAGCAATCAACACCCACAATCTATTTTACTTTAAGAAAAAAAAATACAGCTTTCGTTTTTAACAAAAACAGCACCAAAATATGCTTAATAGTGAAGGTATGTTTTGGTTATTTAACATTGAAATTGGTACCCAATATCGTAGTTTTGAATGTGGAGAGCCGAGCCTTAACGCTGTTTTTACTCCAACTTCATAACACTATGAAATTTATAGATTAAGGACCATTATATGATGGTACATACGAAATTTGAAAGACTTACAATAAAACGTTTCAAATATAAGTGCAAATTTTAGTAGACTATTGACTCGTTCATGAAACACTTCCCATGGAGTCGGAGATTTAAAATTTGGCGTAATCATTTGTCTTCGGATACAAGTGAAGCGAAAATAAAAAAACTTTTTTATTCAAAGGCCTTCTTTTAGTTCCGATTCAGGGGGTGGGTTTGGGTACGTTTTAAACCTTTCCTTTCACAGGCGATCGTGATCGTTGTGGTTTTTCGCATTTAGATAATAAAAACAATAGTTAAAATTAAACGTTTCCTGTTGTAAGATTCGTAATTTTTTCCATCATACAAACTTGAATTTGGTCTTTCACTTTCTTATGTCGTAATAAAATTTAAAGTCAATCCCCATTTTGAATAAAAATTAAACTCCTAATAATCTAAATAAATGTTCATGAATTTTTTCTTGTTCTACATTTTTTGTTCTCTTCATAAACCGTTGGTCATATTCACGATTAAACTGCCTTCAATGTTAAATTTGTTATTTCTTATGAATCGCTTTAGAAAAATCTTGACCAGTTATAGATATCGCAAAATCCGTTACGGTCGGTGATATCCGTTTTTTTTTATAGGACTTCCGTCAGTAAACGTTAAAATTTCAGTTAACATAAGCAATTCTAAAAAAATTCTGGTGCTCAAAAATTTAACAACTAGGCCCTAATTGTTTTGGAATTTTCCAGACAACAAAAACTAAACGCTAAGACAATTTTAAGACGGTGGCAAACTAAAAGCTATTTTAAATCAATTAGGCCTATTTGATTATTTAATTTATGAAATAATCTTGCACTTTTACCTCCTACTCTTTATACGTAGTATTTAGTTTTGCCAAATTGTTTTGGGAAGTAACTCCTGACCTAAAACGACTTGTACTTTATTTTTACTTTCTCACTATTCTATAGTAGGCCTATTGAGAAAGTATAGTGATCACAAAAAAAATCGTTGTGATTTTTGTTGAAATATCCGTTTTGGGACCCCCTGAGTCCAAAAAAGGTGTTTTTTACAAAATGTCTGTCTGTCTGTATGTATACAAAGCTAGAGAGAAAACTATTTGATCGATTTCAAACAAATTTGATCCAAACGTGTCAATTAGGCCTGTATAGATGCACGAAAAAAGGTTTTGAACAATTTGGAAAAACAACCCCCTTTTTGGCCAAAAAACCCCCCAAAAAATCAGTTATTATTTTTTTTATTAAAAACGGCTCTAACCTTTTTTGATAAAATTTGGTTTACCTATTTGTAGCCCTTAATAGGATAGTTGTAATTGTTGTTAAATTTGAGGGTATTTCAGTTTTTTTCTTTCTACCCTTGTAAAGCAGCAGCACTGACAACCATTCAGATGGAGGGAAATTGTTCCATTTTGACAATGTCTGCTGTTATTTGAAAAAATTGTTTTACATCATAAAAAGTATTTTTTGTTGTTATTATTTGAAAAATTTTAGTACATTTGTTTTCTGCAGTAATTATAACTATAATGAACCATTATAATCTAAAAAAAATGTGCTCTTTTTAGCAATATAATCGTTTCACTTAATTCTTAAACTAAAAGTTTGTTTAGGCCGTTTTTATTTCATGAGTACTGTTGTTGTACCTTTGGACAGTACTGTTGTTGTACCTTTGGACAATGTTCTGAAAGGCAAATTTCACTCTTGTCATTTAGCGTTGATTTTAGTTTACTTAATTCACATTATAATTATTAAGGTGTTTATGATTAGCTTAATATGAGGTCATTGCAAAAATTGCTTTTTTATTCCTCTTTGTTTTATTATCAATAATAAAGTCATTGTAAATGTGCTAATTTTATTCATTGAAGACCCTATGTCCAAAGATACAACATGGGTATCCAAAGGTACATGTGCATATTGTACCTTTGTACACAGTGCATTGGTTTTTGTTTAATTCAATATCTAGAACATTTTTAAGTACACAGTTTTTTAAAAAAAAATGTATCACATCCAGTGAAAATTAGTAGCCTAAACAATATACTTTAATCAAAATTAAAATATTGACCAAAACATGCGAGATAAAAATGATTTTCTTTAAATTGTCCATAGGGTACAACACTCTCCCCATATGCAAAAAACCGCATCTAACTAAAAAATTCTCGTTTAGCTAATAATAATAATAATACCGGTAACTGATTTTTGGGGGTTTTTGGCCGAAAAGAGAGTTGTTTTCAAAAATTTTCAAAACCTATTTTCGTGCATCTATATAGGCCTAATTGACATGTTTGGTGCAAATTAATTCGAAATCGAGCGAATAGTTTTCTCTCTAGCTAATAATAATAACATTTATTAGTTACTCTACTACCCCTCTTTTACTTTAATAAAATTATGAAGTCACAGTGAATCTGTTTAATAATTTAAATATGTTTGTGAGAAAGTATGCGCCAGTTTCTGGTGCCGTTTATTTGTTTTATTAACACACAATTTTCAAGTCTCAACCTCCACAAGTATCTAGTGCTGCATAATACTAATCAGAAGACACATTTTCACTTTTTGAATGCCTGTATTTCTTGAACAGTTTGTGTTTGTTGTACAGTGCATATGTATTGTCATGTATGGTGGTTGTCAATCTGTTTTCACAACTTTATCATAAAAGAGAGCCAAGTTATGAGTGGAATGCAAACAGCGTGAATGGGTTGTATAACATACACATTGCATGACCAAATTAATACTAAGTTATGTATAAGTAGTATGCTGTATTACTTAACACTATTATATATAGGTTCAGGTTACAAGAAATTCCTACTGTGAACGTTATAATGTTACTTGGACCAAATATTTCTATATGCTAAAATATATACAATGTAGGGCCTAATTTGATTAAAGCAATAACAAATTTAATGAACTGATAAGATCGAAGGTAATAGGCAAAGTTACCTGTTCAACAAACTCCGTAATCCTACATTTCTGAGTAGCCTAATAATTGCAAAACTTCCAGCCAAGTTTTTCTAAAAAGACAAACTAGGCCAGTCGGTAGAGGTAATTTTAGACCCAAAGTTCCAGTAATTTACAATACGGCTGATTTTTTTTTATAAGTACATTCAATTATGTAGATTAACATAAAAAAAAGTTTACAAGTCTATCGATTTCCCAAAGTCGAAAAAAAATCGATTATCATTTTTTTCCGATTATCCTTAATATTTCGAGCTGGGATGAAGATAGAGAAAAATAAAAAATACCACCGTGTAGGGGAGATATTTTTCAACAAAAAAGGTCATATGTATTTATTTCGTCCCAGCAATGGTTTGTCTGGAAAAAATTCGATAATGCAGGTATGTATTTTGCAGCAGAGGAAATCACTAAAAGGGGATAACTTATTCATGTATAAAGCGTTGGCTCATTCTAAATTGGCCAAATTTTAATATATCGAATTGAAACTTGACATAGGAGTTAAAATATAATATATTTTAAACATTTATGCTGAGTCTCATTTATGTCCCTTTTAGTGATTTCCCCTGATGCAAAATACATACTTGCATTATCGAATTTTTTCCAGACAAACCATTGCTCAGACGAAATAAATACATATGACCTTTTTTGTTGAAAAATACCTCCCCTACACGGTGGTATTTTTTATTTTTCTCTATCTTCATCCCAGCTCGAAATATTAAGGATAATCGGGGAAAAAATGATAATCGATTTTTTTTCGACTTTGGGAAATCGATAGACTGGTAAACTTTTTTTATGTTAATCTACATACTTGAATGTACTTATAAAAAAAATCAGACGTATTGCAAATTACTGGTAGTTTTAACCTATACCGACTGGGCTAAACTTTAAAATATAAAAAATAGTTCAGATAAAATTTTTTAGACATCTAAGTCCACAAATGAGGTTATTTAAGTCAAATTTGATATACCCAGACTCTATTTTTGTTGAGCTTGATGTGTCTAACTTTGTCCTTGAATTAAGTGAACATCTAATTATTTATTTAGGTAGGCCTATAGCAAAGGAATGATTAAGATCCCGTTAATTTTAAAGCAGAAAGCTTATTACTACTGTAGGCTACCAGATTATATTTTTAACACCTTTATTTGTTCATTTGGTTATGAACTGATAACAGTGATGCAATTTAAAACACACTAGGTTATTTAATAGCATGATTTGAATGTTTAAAAAAAATTATATTGTACATCTCTATACATATAAATAAAAATGAAGTGTCTGTCAGTGATTTCAAAATATAAGCTCATATAGCCTACACACACTTTATACAATTTTTGTCTGTCTGCTTGTTTGCCCAGGCTAATCTCCAGAATGGCTGAATCGATTTTGACAAAACTTTAATTGATTTAGAGGACTTTTCAGATAATATTTTAGGCTACTTTTTATTCCAAAAATATTTAAAATTCCTATTAAAAAATTGATTTTTTTTGAAATTATATTGACAAAATTTGGGCTTTTGTGCACAAATTTTAGGGATATTGCGTGTATTTCAATATGTGTACATTATGTATAGGTCACAGATATCCCCACCACCCTACTTAGATCCATGTGCCTCTGTCCTAATCAATCAGCATTTCCGAAAAATTCCTATTAAAAAGTCGGAAAAATTATGAAAAAAATTAGAGATTTTGTGGTTTGCATTGGCAACACCAAATGTCACCGCAGGGGTTGGCGAGCGAAGCGAGCGGGGGCAGAGCCTCGAGTCTTTAGTATTGTGAGCTATACGGTACCAAAAGACATACACAGACCATTATTCCAGAGGTAGGCATTCGTTTTTAATTGTTGTGAGAAATTTATAACTGAATTAATTGGGTTTACAAAATATTTCAGACAACTTTAGATGAGGTATAATCTCCTATTGCAAATTGTTATTTTGTAAAAACTTATCAGGGTTATAATACATAGGCCTACATATTTTAATACATTTAATGCAGGGTTGTAATAGCAAATATATTTATACTATATTTTTACAGTGTAATTTAATACTAAACAGATTAAATACACCGTACCTAGGCTACATTTAAATCTCTGCAGAACTAAATTATTTGCAAGCAATGGTGGCAGTTGATATGGCAAAGTTGTTAGGCATAATTTTATTTTATTATAGGCCTACCTTTTCCTACTGAGATAAAGACATAATTGTACATTTTTCACGTGTAGTAAACTGCTTACTATACAACAGCAATGGTAGTGTACAGCAATGTTCGATGTAGAAGACGATTATAAAAATCAGCTAAGATTATTGGTTTAATAAATTAGCTTTTATTTATGCACTACTTTGTGTGTTCGCCTATTTCATTCTGAAACTATAACAATTATCTAGGCAGAGCATATTTTTATATTAAGGCTACTAGCCTATTTTATAAATAGGCCTATATCTATAGTTTATGAACTTTAAACGTAATGAGACCAGCACCAGTACGGTATTCAAATTTTATAAAATTGTGTTAATGTTATCGTTTGTGTAATATAAGTTAAGTGTACCGGTACCTATTTTATATGGTTATGAATTGCAAACATTCAATGTCCAGTACCTGTAAGTTTATATTCAACTTCTGTTGTTATATTTTTTAAATTTGTCGTTAGTATTAACCAATATATATATATTTGATTATGAATTGCAAACATTCAATGACCAGTAATTGTAAGTTTGTATTCAACTTCTGTTGCTATATTTTTACTTTCTCCACCCTGGAGAAAGTAAATTGTTTTCGTAAAAATGTTCGAATTTGAATTTTCAGTTGAATTATCTGTTTTGGTGCTCCCAGAACCCCAAAAAATTGTTTAGTGCAATTATCTGTGTTGGTGCTCCCTGAACCCAAAAATATTTTTAGTGGAATTTTTTGTTTTGGTGCTCCCTGAACCCAAAAAAGTGTTTTTAGAATGGTGTCTGTCTGTCAGTCTGTCTGTATGTATACACGACCAGAGAGGACTCTATTGGTCCGATTTTCATGAAATTTGGTATGTAGGTACTAAACCCTAATATCTCCAGAAGCTTTTTTCATTTTTTGGAATTTTTAATTTTTAAGGGTAATTTACCCCTAAAAACCCATAAAAAACGACAAAAATGCAAATTTCTCAAAAACGGCTCTAACGATTTTGATCAAATTTTCAGTATTTATAGCGCTTAAGGTGCCAAACAAAATGACACCACCCGCTTTTATCAAAACTTCGGCATTTTATAATTATGGGGAAATTTTTAAAAATAAACAAGTTTGTGTTGTCAATCTAGCATCGCGGCAGCGGCCGCACGGGGTAGCACCACGGTAGCGAGCACAGCCAGTAATTCAAAGGTCGCGCGATCGAATCCCGCCTGGGACAATAATTTTTTTATACGATTGACGTAGGTAGAATATTATTTTTTTTGTTTTGTTCTAAAAAGTAGTAAATAAAATGATTAAAAACAATATTAGGCTATTTTGACTACAGTAAGTTGGGAGAAAGTTTGTGTCAGTTAACTGATAGGCCTACCGTTTATTTAATTTGTCATTAGTATAACCATATATATTTGATTATGAATTGCAAACATTTAATGTCCAGTACTTGTAAGTTTATATTCAACTTCTGTTGTTATATTTTTTAAATTTATCATTTAGTAGGCTATAGCCTATAAGCTTATTTTGATTATGAATTGCAAACATTCAATGTCCAGTACTTGTAAGTTTCAACTTCTGTTGTTATATTTTTTAAATTTGTCATTAGTATAATATATATACCGTACTGTATTTGATTATGAATTGCAAATATTCAATGTCCAGTACTTGTAAGTTTATATTAATTCATGGTTATGAATTGCAAACATTATGATACTGTGAACAGTACTTATTAGTTAGTTTACCCTTTTGTGAGTAAATAAATCTTTTGATAAATTGTATTTAATTTGATCATTTGAATAATATAATAATTTTACAGGGATAATGATCCTGTTGATCATTATGATAATGTTACACTAGAGATTGTGTATATAGGATGGCAACCCTGCCACAATATAGAATAGAGGTAAAAAATATACTGAAGTTAAATGAAGTTTTCTTTAAGGCAAATAAGACCTAAATTTATTATTTAAAAAGTAAACAAATTTTAAAATAATTTTAACAAATAATACAAGGCTACAAATTAACTTCATTATCATATTCAATCAAACAAATAGGCTTACTTATGATAAGCTAATAATAATAATAATAATATACGGTAGCGTTTTATTTTTTAGTAATACAGTACATAAATTCAATATGATAATGAATAATTATTAAACTAGTTGTCAGGATAGGGATTGTTGAAATATTTTAATATTGTTTTTTTTAACAAATCAAATTCTATACCGGTATGGTCGATAATATAAAAATGAGCTATAAGGGCTTTAATCCAGCATAAAGGTTATTATGCAATTAACTTTTAGGCCTACTGTTAATACAAAGAAGTTTTACAAAATAAATACTTCCTGTGTCGGAGAGCTAAAGAAAGTTACCTGACACAAATATTGATCAAACTTAGAATTGTAAAATAATGGACTCACCTATTCTACAACTTTAACTCTGCATACTTGAACAATGAATATTAAAATGTTTATAAGACAACATGATGGTTTTTTCTTTCTTTATGAAAACACAATATAATTAAACTAAACTGAAAAACGACCTAACAGCTCACAATTTAACTTCACTCCACACAAACAACCGGTGATTCGGTGAAACACCGTGAATGACGAACTGACTCTAGGTCTACAACGTTGATATTTGATCAAGACTTCCTTACAACATGGCGGCCATACGCAGCAGAACACTACTTCCTTTTCAAAGTGTTTTAGAGTCGAAGATA
>JAGFPH010002989.1:61193-80360 GCA_018207615.1 Philaenus spumarius | reverse complement strand
CTTCTCACATAATATTAGTTTCATATTATAATTTGACGGCCCAACGTGTGGCTTTTTCAAATAAAAATTATACATATTATAATGTTTATGTTAGACACTTCTACTGATTTTGTTTGTGTTTTCGGTACTTTTTGTAATGGTTTCATTTAATCGCTTTAACAAATTGTTCCGTGCCTATTTTTGGTGTTTTTACTTGTGTATGATATTGTTTGAGCAGCTTGGTGTGGGTATTTTCTCCGAATGTAGTGTAATTAATTGTTTGTATCTACTTTCTGAGGTGTAACTACCTACTTGCTGATATTGTGTTTTGTGGCCTAATTGGATTTAGAAATGCTGCTGTGAAATATGACTTAAGCGTATCTTAATTTTTTTTGCTGAACATTCTTTATTATTAGATCTATGTTGTCCCTTATGTATTTTTGCATAAAGTACCTTCTATCATATGTAATTTATCACAGTTTGTATAGAGGATCTTGTTTTTGCATGGGAAATGAATCCCATGACTGGCCATGACCATTCAGAAACACTGAAAACATTGTTATACTGGAAATATGTAACTTTTAACTAACATGATTACATAATTTAGTTTAATTTCTTTAGGAAATTAATTAATTTTCTTCAAAAATACATTTTTTTAAATTTGTATTTTGCAAGAGTTTTAGTTTTTCTTTTTAAATTCTTATTGCATTTATTGGATTTTCTGAAACATTTATTATCTCTGTTCTGGCTACCTCGGATTCAATAAATATGACACTTCTTGGTATTTTTTAGTATGTACTAACTCATGAAAAGATTAAAATTTTCTGAAAATTTTAAAATAAGTACCTATCTTATTAGCTCCCTGACTGGTCAAGCCTTGTTCTCACGGCTTGTGGCTTGGCAAAACTCGAGTCAAATTGACTACTTCTTGTCTGTAGACCTTTGTCAGAAGAAAAAAAAAAATGATTTCTTCACTTGATTTACAACTCTAAAATAATTTAATAACAAATGACCTTAAGTGCTTCTTACCTCAATCGTTTTAGTCCCACTTGGTGAATAAACAGTGTGTAAAATTGAAGCCATTTTTATATACGTGAACCATTCTGGCTTGTATAATTCATTAGTTCCAACCCCAGTTCTTGGACTATTTCTCACTTTCACTGCCATCTTTGTGTAAGTAGCCATCATATTTTCTTCCTTCCTCTTTAGCTCTTTCAAAGATCGTCATTACTTATTTCGCTTTGAATTTGATTCCAAGCATCATAAATTTGGTTTCTGGCTTTATGCTGTTGATTTTTAGGATTTGATATTACTGGTTCTCGCTCGTAAAAATCCGAAACATCCATAATAACGTCATTATTCCACTCCATAAGAAATTAGTTCGAACTGGGTAATAAACTAAACAAACCTCAACAGGCAGTTGGAACGGGCATACGTGCCAGACTGATGAGCTATCCGTCGAGCCACAAGCCTTTGATTTTTGTTGAGGATTTATCAACATTTGATGGGAAAGGACGAGCCACTCCGAGTCACATAAAGTAACAAAAATTCTTTGCATTTCCACGGGCCACAGCGGGGCAAAACGTAAAAAAAACCCTGAAAAATAATAAGTGTGTTAAAACTTTTTACTCTTACCAAACTAGGAGTTGGTATGTACTAATCAACATTTTAAGTGATCAGAACTCAAGTTTCAGGAGATGGGGACAAAAATTAATGCTACAGTACTAGTATCTTTGTAAAAAAAACCTCAGAAAACGTTGAAAACGATAACCACAAATGAATCCACAAAACAAATGTATTTGTTTTGTGCAGTTGATTTTTCGGATGTACAAGTTATTTTTTGTGTTCAATATTAGTATTATAAGTTAGAAAAAGTAGTTCCAATTTGTTGCGTGCCAAGAATGCACTTTTCAGGAATGTAATTTCAGTTCAAATCACTGCACTTTTTTTAAATTTCTAATTGACTCTTTGAAAATGATGGTAAATGTTCAACAAGAGTCTATAGAAAGTGTTTATATAACATTTAGCTGCGACTACCAGCAAACTTTGAACCGAGGATCAAATATATTCGATGAATACCACTTTGCTGTTTTCAAAATCAGTCGAAGTTTTGAGAGTGGGAGTTGATTTCTCACTTTAAAGGGGGCATTGTAGTTTCAAACATGAAGCCAGTTGTCTGTAAGTATTTGACAAGACTAAGTTATATTTACTTTATTAAAGTGTGTTCAGTCTCTACTATGGAAAATATAAAATGAAATACCATGACTTAGTTGATGAACTACTAAAATTAAAAGACCGAGACGTTAATTGTCTTGTGGACAATATTTTCAAAAAAATGTCCCAGTTAAATAGTGAATCTTCATATTTAATTGAAAACTATTTGAAAATTTAATTTAATAAAAAATGGAGCGAGTGTACCAGGAACAAAACTGTATTTTTGAAGAAAAAAATTTTCAGTAGATTACTGCTGTTTTAAATTGTTTTCTACCTAAACATGAATCATTATCTGATGTACGAAGTTCAAGTAGAGGCAAAAACAAGTTTCCTAGCCTCCGCAAAAGCTCTAATAGACGCATAAGTGCTATCATAAATAAGACATATAAGATTGAGGAACGTATATGTATATATGCGCTTTAGAGTTTCGGAAAGAAACCAATTCCATATGCCATAAGACATTTGTTGGAAGTTGCTCTTGCAGAAGAAGACAGTGAACCAACAACAACCAAGAGGAGGCTCTAGCACTATATTTTGATGTAGGGCTAACCAGAAATCAGTGTGAAAGCATTTGTTCGGTACTAAAGAAGAATGTTCTGTTTGCCCACCTATCACATTACATTATTTACTTAGTCATAATAAAAAAAAACGCTTTCATAATTATCTTCTTGTAGACAATAATCTATATTATAAAATTGTATTTCGTAGGATTTCTAGGATGAGTGCAGAACCCAATAACTGTGTTATTTTGTAGATCTAAAAAACGCTAAGAAAACTGAAATCCACCTAGAATGATATTGGTAAACCAAGCCTATTTATGAAGGGTATAATCAATGTGATCTGGCCGGCTGTCTCACCAATCAAGCCCCTTTACGAGACAAGGAAGTATGCCAACTTTGAACCTCTATCTGAAAATCTTAAAAAGTTATACATTTTTAAGAGTTTTTTTGGCGGGTTTTTCCCACAGTGCGGTTTGACAAATTTTGGGCCATTCTTTATAAACCATCGGCCATTGGAACGGGGCTTTTCATATGATGGAAATATTTCTTCTTATTTCTTCCTATTCTTTCCACATCATTTACAAATTCCTGAATAATTATTCTCACTTTAAAAGGATGGATTTTGTCTTTCTTTTTTAATACTGCCATAACCTCAAAGGGACTATTATGTAAATGGCTGTACCTTCTTTGGTTAGGCAGTATAGAAATGTTTCACTTGATTTAGGTTTTTTTACCCGGCATTTTTTCATTTATTGTTTATATTGTGTGTGTATCGTGTGTTATAGAAATTTGAACTGTTTCTGTTGTCATTTAATATACTTTGTACTCAGGCCCGGTCTGGCTAGAATACCCCCCCCCCCCAGTGTAACAAAAAATTAAATGTATATTATTCGTAAGAGTGCTTTTAAGTGTAATTTACACATTGGAGGAGTACTTTTTTAAACATTTTTCAAACTTTTAAAATGAACTATGAGGGCTTTACCTTGATGCACTTTATTTTCAAAAATAAAAATTGACTGACTAGTGAGTGATCACAAGTTTATTTATTACCCATGCTAAAACAAGGAAGACCTAATGAGTATTGTTCCCAATAGTAATAAAAGAGAGAGGGAAAATTTGGATAGAGTTATGTCTACCTATATTGAAGATAGTTTACTTAAAATCAGAAGTTCCATTCTACATCAGACTGAAGACACCAAGATGGTGTATTTGGTAATGGTAAGTCCCAATATCTGAAAATGTATATTTCTGGACTGAAAGAGATATGTGTGCATGTGCAATATATAAAACTAAACTAAAAATAATGATTTTTTGTATTTTTACATGAATCTTGATAAAAGGATTGGTTTTGGTTTTGGTAAATGTACATTTTGATACTCTAAACTTCTAAACATACCTAAACAAGCCTATATGAACAATTTTTCACCAAGAATCTTGTGAAGGTTTACACATCTTTTTCAACTGTCATTAACATCAATGGTGATAGCAGCTCTTGGGTTAAAGAAGATCTGAAACGATTTTTAACAATTTTTAATCTAGAGAAAAGTCTTTCACATGTAACCTGGGTACAAGGAAGTGTCATTACAAATTTCGTGGTTACATACAAATTTGAAAAAAGACCAGACTGAGTTGTTAGTTCATAGACTTTTTAAAAGCACAAGCTAAACAACTACACCCGATTCCATGTTCACCGTGCAGTACAGAGCGCCCATAAGCCATGTTATCCTTACGACAGTCTCAGCGATAATAACTAAAAAACATGCAACGCTCGGTTAGTTGACGCAACCCGCATGACAATAAACGTGATGTTCGCTGTAATGGTAGTAGCATGTCTATTCTCCCGTAAGACCTGTACTGCACGGTGAACGTGGAATTAAGTGTAGAACAACTCTCTCCCTGAACACGACTGTGAAATCTACTTAATCTTAATTTTCACTATCTGCAGCTGACATGTCAACATCTTCATAGTCTTCATACTGGTGTTTGTTTTTTTTTTCAGTTCCTTTTTTTACAACAGTAGATTAGGTAGTAAGTTGCAAGTTGATTCAGTTCCTTGACCAGTTCTAACCTACTGCATTTTGTAGTGGTGCAGATTTTCTGGTAAACTTGATTTAGCGTTGGTCATCTTTGCTTTCGTGTCGAAAGGGTTGAAGTTCTAATTCTGATGAAGGTTGATTTTGGTTCAACCAAGCTGTTATTGGTTGAGAACACGTCTTTGGAGTTACAGTACTTATTTTCTTTTCAGTACCAATTTTTTGTAAGTTCGTTTCATTGAATCGATGTTTTGAAGTTGAGCGATGAAGTTTAGATAAACTCCAACCAATTAAGACACTAACCGTCACTGTCAGCCACTTACAATTAGACTAAATTGAAATTAACCGACTCGTGTTACACTTTGGGCCCATTTTCTAAATAGGCCAAGTAGACCATGGCCTAGAGTAAAATATTTCCAGAAACAGCAATTTAAAAAAAAGAAAACTGATATGTTTTAAAAAATTGTACTTGCAATGATATTTTTACTATTGTTATTGTAAGAAATAGTAAATAGACGTGAAGTTTTAAAAGAATAAGATGCGAGAATGAGGCCAATTTCGTGTCAGGAGGCACACACATTTCGAGTTGCGACTCGCAACATCAGCGTCTTCTGATCACCGATTTTCAGAGACGGAGAGCGCAGTTCGACCATTATCATCGAGACATAAAGTTATCCTTATTTGATACGTCTTATGTCTTTTATTGTAGCTCCTTATGCCTTATGAGAATATTAAACTTACATTCACGCATTCAGTCTTAAGTTCCCGGTTTACGGTTGCATATAATAAATTAATTAATTATTAGTTGATAATTGATATGAAAGACCGATGGCAGAAAATGAGTCTACCGATGGGAGATAGCGAAGTATTTACCTCCTAGTCACAAAGGGCGGCATCGTGTATTGTTGTTTGTAGGCACTTCAAATTACCTGCAGTACCATTAACTTCAGGATGTCCCTCAAAATATAGAAATAGCATTACGAATTGGTATTTCGATTCCAGCCACTAGCTGCTTAGGTGAGAGGAGTTTTTCTTGCTTGAAGATGGTAAAGAATTACTTAAGATCAGCTTAAAAAACAAACATTAGTTAAAATTATATCATCACAATGTTGCAATTAGACACTGAGTGAAATTTTATTTTATTTGTGTTGCCTTTGAGGAGTGGTGTTGTAGGTGCGTTATCGGAGGAGTGCGTAATCCTTCACAGTCCGTAAGACCACGCCTGACTATATACCTAGACTTGGACCTTCTTCTTACCTCGAGTTGAGGGGGGCTGCAGGTTTTAGGTCGGCCTAAAGGTGGCATGAAGTTAAAATGGGCCCTGCTCACACTATTGAGTGAGGGCCCCCAACTGTTGGGTTTTCTTAAAACGTAAGGTAAATCTAAATCTATTAGTTGTAGTTGTACTTTTACACTAATAATTACCTACATTATAGTAAAACTCGAGTAAAGTAACTTCTTTCTAAACATAGTTTTTTCTCTCTGGGTTTTTAGGGCCCATTTACACGGCCAGACCAGGCCTGTTTGTACTTTCTCTGTTTCCAGTGGCGGATCATTTTGTGAGGGGAAGTTTCTGGGGGGAGAGAGGGGGGGTTTATAGGATATGTAGTTTGAAATTATCAAACTAAAATATCCAATTTGGGAGCGTTTTCATGTAAAAATTTTTCTTCAGTATTTTTTGTTTTTTTTACAAGATTTTTTTAATCTTACCATTCAGATTTTGTATAATGGTTGAATTAATTATTTGAACAGAACTACAGATGTAGAGTAGACTACTAATAGACAAATTTTACAACTTTGATTACAAAGAAACAAGCTTGATACTAATTAATTATAAATGAACAGGTGACTTTTAGCTTAAAATAACATTTGAAATTAAATTTATGTACAGTACGTCATGTTTTCCGGAAAAGTCTTTCAGTTTTTCCACCTCGCGATTTTCTTTTCTTCCACTGTGTAGTTCTTTGATAATGAACGCACTAGCCACCATTTCGTGAAGTTTTTCTTTCTTTTTCTGGAAGTTGTGGGACTTCTAAACTTTACGCTTCTTCTGTTTTCAGGGGCGGCTCCAGGACAGTTCCTCGGGGGGTGGGGGGGGGGGGTTATGTACGGGAAAGTTTGGTTGGAACTTTTAGTCACCCCCCCCCAAAACGATTTTATTAACACTTTGTTATAGATTTTAATAATTTCATGATTAAAGAATTTTGTTTTATATATTACTGTAACATAAATGTACTTCAACTTTGTTATGATTGTACGTTTAGTTCAGCCTAATATGTTATCGTTCGAAATATAGATGCTAGAAAATATTTTAACAGATCAATTACTTACTCTATGGTCTGGGTAGTTATGAAACTATTTCAATCCACACGAACAGGAAATAAGTATCACTTTTAGAATAAACGTTCAATGTTTTATTTATGCCACAAACCACAAATAATGTTTTCATCTTAATAACGAAATAAGTTTCAATATTTTATTAATAAACTAAAACAATTTAACTAACTGTGTAAGCCTAAAAAATAACATAAAAAATACATTCATAGGCATAAAAAAATTAGATTCATAAACATACAAAATAAAATTATATCAATAAACATAAAAACTAACCTTAAAAAACTAAGATTCAGTTATACAGTATATACAAGCTTATAAATAAAATTATTAATTTGGTTGAATTGAAAATAAAATATGAAAATGAATAATGATATGTATTGATAATGGAGAATTAAGAGTTAAATAATTGACGTGTTCTTGCATCACAATAAGTTAAGTTATTTAATTGCGATGATTTCCAAATTAAATAACAAAATCCAACCTTCTGTTACCAGACCTTGCAAACCTATAAATAACTTTGTTAACATCTATCTCTACATCTCTGTGTGTATGAAGTAAACATAGTCCACTTAGTCTTTCTTCACCCATCCTCGACCTTAACCACGTCTTCAGCCGACGCAGCGTGGAGAATGATCTTTCAGCAGACGCTACACTTACTGGCCAAGTACACAATATCTTTTAATAAAGAATTTATTGCTGGGAAAATATCTGCGTCGCAAGCTTCTAATGCATCAAGTGCTGTATTCGGCAGTTTTACACCAGACGGTTTTCCATTTAGCTTTCCATAAGTCGAATTCAGCTTGGACTTGGACTTGACTGCTTTCTAGACCGAGTATCGGTGAAAATTTGTTCGTCAGTGAACATAGTTTCTCTTGTATCGGCTCAGACTGGTGAGGTGGCCCAGGTTCTTTCACGATGCTTGTTGGCATTAGCAGTTGAAGTCCGAAACATTCTACTGTGTCCTTAAGAAAACGAGACTTAAGGTCAAGAACAATGTTGTCTAGGAGAGGAATGTATATGGATTTTTTAAAGAAATCCTCCGGATCAGATGTTGCATAGTTTGGTCGATTTCTTTGGACCCCAGCTAATCGTGGCATTTTTACATCGACTTCTAAAGCCGAACATAAATTTCTCACTTCAATCAAAATCTTTGCAAATACAACATCACATTCTTTTTGCTTTGATTCTAAAACTGAAATGGTGTCAAGAATCACATCAGAAGCTTTCTTCAAATCTAATGAAGGAGATTATAAGGAGGACTTCCTGTATATAAGTGAATATGATATAGAAATAAAGAATTAAGTTTCGTCTTTGCTAATCTTGTTTCTAAATGGCTTTTCCGATATTGGTTCATAAATAATATTATATACACATGGATAAATTTGAAATACGAAAAAAAAATTCTGAACTCTCGGGGGGGGGGGGGGGCATGGCCCCCATGGAGCCGCCCCTGTCTGTTTTTTGAGTTAACTAATTTTCCGAAATTTACCTCATATACTGGTGTTTTAATACATTAATATATTCTCCTACTTTAACTTTAATTATTTGAATCTTTAAAACTTTAATTTTCTTATCTGAATCGACTCTAAAGTGTGAAATCCCTCACCCTTTTTTATAATAATATTAAAAAATTTTCTTGCTTTTCGTATAGAACCTTTCGTTTACTATAACTTGTTATGCTTAAAATTTTCTTCACTTTATTTCTTTCATACTTATATGACATTTGAACTTTACCATTTTAACTATTTTCTAAAATATTGAAATTCGTTAATAACTTATTTCACCTTTCTTTTAGGTCTATTCTTATATAAACCAAAAATACCTTTCTTTCTGGATTTTGAGAAAATTTGAGTTTTTCCCTTAACTTTAGACTTGAATTACGTAAGCATTATTTAATGGTCGGTTCTATCTGTCGGCCATGTTGGCTGACACTCCATAAGACCAATGTTAAATTAAAATCCAAATTTTTCCTTTATTTTTGATCGGATAATTATAAACGATAAGTAATTTTAAAGCTATGGTCAATATGCATGCTAATGGCTTTTTCAAAACTAAGAAAAATATTTTGTTTAATATTTATTAACAATTTAAAACATTGATTTTTAATATTTTTTTATGTTGTCACTATATAGCGAAATACTAGGTACCAAGCCATTCGCATGAAGAATTTCGTCCCCAAGAGTTTGGTATTTTTTAAAAAACGCTATTTGAATAATTGCGGGTTTTAAATGGATTTAGGCTGAGCAATTTCCGTGTAACCTACCGCCACTATAGGGTGATTTTAAATATTGTTTACGTTGTAACTATTAATTATAGCGAAAAATTACCAAGCCATTCGGATGAAGAATTTTGTCCCCAAGAGTTTGGTATTAAAAAAAAGCTATTTAAATAATTGCGGGTTTTAAATGCATTTAGGATGAGCAATATCCGCGTAACCTACCGCCGCTATAGGGAGTCGCAGGTTGCTTTCTGTTTTACTAGAGCCGACCCTTAATATTACGATTTGGGAATTGCATGGCTGACACACCCGTGTTTAGCGTAATGTGTTTCCCTTAGAAAAACCCAAATACATAATATTCCTGGATCCTGGTATTCCCGAAGAAATCATTAAATAGAGGCTAAGTTATATTTTCAACAGTCAGTTTCCGTAGATAACGCCACGCTCGCCCTAACTTGTTCAAGGTTGCACTACTTACGTTCAAGATTCCCTTGCTGGCCTAGAAATGTATTTTTTTAAAACATTTCTGTAAAACTTAAATTTCCAGGAGTTACACGGGCCCTGCCCGTTGTAGTGCATACAACATTGTTGTGTTTACTTCGTTGGTATAGGATGGCGGGTTGAAAAGCATTTTTTACACATGACTTAAGTAGGACAACTCAATAAAAGACAATATAAATGATGTAAGTCAAACAAACAAAAACAAAGTTAATTCCCCCCCGCTCTTCTAACAACTACGATGCGACGTGTAATGTTGTCTATCTGTCGGACAAAATTATAATAATATAATAGGAAATATTCAAATGTCACAATTTAAATAACAAAATCGCCAAAATGTGTACTAATTTAAATTAAAGGTTTAAACTAGATGTTTAAGATTTACGAGAGTGAAACTTTTTGTGGTTTCAAGTAAAAAATAAACATAATACATTATTCTGCACATTTTGTTTTTTACACGTCATTATAGCTCGCCGGTTCCCCTAAAATCGATCAAAACGTAAAATAACATAAAATTAGTTGGTTCAAATCCACGAGGGGGTTTTACAGTGGGGAAGCTTCTCCTCGACATTCGGGATGCGTTCTTACGTCATAGGCATAGGTTCAGCTGCGTGGTCGACTTATTATTATAAAATAAATAAAATATATTGAAATCGACAAATTGTAAATAATAGATAAACTACTAATTGTCACTATTTATCTATTTCTATAACAACAGTGTTTTTGATTGTTGAAATTCAGTCGAGAGCAAACATTCACACAATACACACTGCTCACATCTTTCTTCCAACCACTGTAACATTGGGAGAAGGCCAGCTGAGAACTTAACACTAACAACGTATAGGCGAGGGCCCCACGGCATCGATGAGGTTCGTGAACTGCCCAGCACGCACCAACACCATTCAACCCACCAGGGCATGGTTCAGTACCTATTTTAACTTTAAACAGATGTTTAACAGTTAAATTGTGTGGAAATCCTGTGCATACTGGTTTACATTGTCTATAACGATTTCTTTTGGGAAATCTACTATATTTCCTTACACTCCGGGCCTCATTGACCGAGTCGTATGTTCGTGATCCGGTCCCCTATAAACACCACGCGCAATGACCCGCTTTGCGTGCCCACAACACACACTCGACACACAACACTCTTACTCAGCTGGAACACACAACAATATGGGTACAATAAAACTGTTTGAAAAAAGTGGTATTTTTGTTTTATTTTACGTTTTAGTAGCCAGGCTCAGAATCCAGGTAAATATTTTGTTTCTAATGTTACGGTTGGCAACACTGGACTTGTTATGACGAATCTGTATCCTGCGTCTGAATAATTTATGTTTTGATTTTACCATTTATTGTTAGTGATAACTGTGACGTAATATGCATTTTTAGCGTTATTATAAATTATGTTTAAAAACTTTTGTATTTTTTAAAAATATTGTACATACTAATGTATTATTTTTAATGTTTATCTTGTATTACTTAGTAGAATTATTATAATAAAATGTTTTTCTTGTAATTGTTTTTATTTGTTGGTGTTAATTATTTATAGAAGTAAACCCAACGTCACCAATGACGTAATGAAAATGTAACTGTCACAATTGGTACTTTATGGTATAGAGCAAGTTAGCCTATGTTAAATACTTATTTCACAGAACATAGGCCTAACGTGACCTAATAAGGAACAAGCAAACTTGTTTATTGTTCACAAAATATTTACTATAGTACAAAACGAAAAGATAACATAAAACTGCTTTATACAGTACCAATGCATCATGGAGTCATAAAATATATACCATTTATTACGTAGGCCTATTATGGCTCCCGATTCCACGCCAAATTGGTACACTACCGTAAAGCACTCGTGGAAAAACATAGGAAAATCCATGTTAAATTTTAGGGTCTTTTCAGTTATATCCCCGCATATACAAACTATCGCAAACGCGTAACTTTACTATTCGACTCTAGCCCAATATTTTTGCAGACAACGACGTTGTTTTACATTTTACTGTTAAATCTTAAATACAGGTAAACATACTGTGACTAAATAGGTTAGGTTAGAACCTTTTAGGTATATTTTTTTTTAATTATTATTTTTGCATTTCTGTTGCCATAGGTTAGCCTAGAGTCGAATAATAAAGTTGCGCATGATTAAAAATTATTTATTATTTTTCCCCAATAATTATACGTTTAAATGGTGAGTAAATATTATATTTCACATTTGTAGTTCTATCCCGATTAATCCTCATTCTATAGAAAATAGTTTGTAAATGCGGGGATATAACAGAAAAGACCCAAAATTGAAATTGACTTCTCAGACACTATTTGAGATAAGCCAACAGCAATGATTAAAAAAACGATTCCACACCACCACATTGAATAGGACCTTTAACATACAAGCTACCCAGGAGAGGACGTTATGAAAAATATGATTTTCATAAAGGAAAACCATGTTAAAAGTAAAATTGCTTATCTCGAGAATTGTTTAATTCAAATAGAAATAATTCGACCACACACCTGAACAGCTGACGTGAGTTAAGCGAATTTCCAAAATTAAATTTACACGTTTTAGGGTTTCTACCAACTATATGATAGAAATAGATCTACTCACGACGGTGCTGAATAGCTGCCTTGTGTAAGAAATATATTAGTAGAATTTGTTTGCACCTAATCTTCCGGCTTCGACTCACGGGCTTCTTCGTGCCATTTGCAGAGGAAAAACTCACGTTGCCCCTCGACCTTGCGGCCTCGGGGTTATGAGCTTCGCTTTGCCGTTATAACTCGGGTAATAACCTCGTCCGTCGGCTTCGGATGAAAAGATGCCAGCACGGTAAAATACACCACGTGGTTTTGAACCCGGTACTTTTATGATATTTTACGTTTTGATCGATTTTGGGTGAACTAAGCTAGCTATAAGGTCGCGTAAAAATACAAAAATGCAGAATAATATCCTACATTTATATTTTTAGAAAAAATTTAAAAAAATAAATTTTCGCAGGAAAAATCTAAAAAAATAGTTGCTTTCTGTAAAAAAACGTGCTTCCGGTAGTAAGATTTTTTTGGCTTACAAACTCGTCCGAGCGACGTAGACAATCAACATGTGTACCAAATTTGGGCCAAATCGGACTTAAAATGCGGCCGCTAGAGTGCGTACACACGTATATACATATAGCCCGTTGTAGGGGCATGAAATATCGAAATTTGTAAATTATTATAAAATTCTACTTTTTCAATGCTAGACATAGGTATCTGGACGTATGTAGTGCACACATCAAGCGAGACAGCGTTTGTCTACCAGGATGACCGTTGTACTCCAACAAGTTGGTGAAGGAAAACTAACTTGGCCTCAAATGACTGATTTTTAAAGGAATACGGGAATCCAGGAATTTATGTATTTGTATTTTTCATGGTTTGTTGCATTGCGCAGCGCAATGCAAATCATAAATGTTGGTAGTACCAAAGTAAATAGGGTTTAAAGTTAAGGGAAAAGTTCAATTTCACTCGAAATCCAAAAAGGAGGATATTTCTGGAATCTACAGAATAGACCAGCAATATTGGTTATTAAAGAAAGTAACGATTTTTCATAAATAAAAAAGTTAAAGTGACGAAGTTCACACATCCAAAAAAACGGATAAAAAAGTAAATTCAAAGTTTTTATGTAAAAGGAAGGTTAATACAAACAAAGTTGTGTAATGAAAAAAATAAAATGGTCGAAATAAATTAAATTAAAAGGGTGAGAGAATTAACACTTTTAAAAGGTTTTAAAGTAAAGATAAAGGTTGTTAATAGGAGTAAAGATATAAGCAGACAGGTTTATAATAGAAATACAATGGTAGGTTACCAGTATTTCAAATAAATTCCGGGTAATTAAAATAAAACTAAACCAGTTAGTTATTATAAGAAAAGGCTATTTCCCAAGAAGGTACAAAGTGAAAAATCGGCGAAAAACAGCCGACAATACCTTAAGGTAAACACTACATCAACTCGAGAACATAAACAGTCAAGGAAAGTGAAAAGATAAAGGTGGAGTCGCGGAAAAGCGCGAGTCAGCGAAAAACGATCACCATTCGAGATCGTGCAGAAGAAAACAAGACCATTAAGAGGAAAATGCATTAACACCTGAGGAAGCTGCTATAGAAAAACGAAAAACAATAGAGGATTGTACTATGAAGAAGCGGACCGCGAGCCAAGAAGTAGAGGGGATACGTCACACTGTCAAACGGGAGAAGCGGCAGTCAAAGGACATTAATTGATTTTAATGAGAAATTAAAAGGAGATTAATTAAATAATAATTATTAGAAAAAAATTCTTAAAAAAGGTGCGAAAGGCCTAAATTAAAATCTGGTGCAAACCAAGAGAAAGGGTGTATACCAGGAGTGACGTCAGGACCAGTATAAAGGGTAAAGCACGGTCCGGCGTCGATGACTTGCTTTTTTGCGATGTTATAGACCAGTGTCAGGCTGTAACATTTGTTTTCTATACATTCAATCGCTAAGTACTATGCTAGAAAGTACTTAGTAGTTTGAAATATCGTACAGGATTTTATACTTCCTAAAACTTAAAATATTACATCATTAGAAGATACTTGGAGTATTAAAGTATACTTCGCAAGAGTTACAGCCTATCCAAATGAGTTAGCGCACAAATTAACTCTGGTATTGGAATAATTTGACCGAGCGTAAGCGAGGTCTCCGTTTTAACTCGACCGTTCGGCATTGCGTCTGTGTGTCTGTCTCACGACTACGGCCAAACGCCTTGACCGATTTTGATGATTTTTTGCATGAATGTTCCTTATTCCTAGGCCGAGCCATGTATATATACGGTTTTTTTTCCCATTTTTAATTTTTAACCCCTTAAATAAAATAAAAATGGCGGCCGGACCGTTTCTCTCAGTGTAAGCTTTTTTCAAAAGCCAGTTTGTGGCTTAACCGTAAGTAAAATTTAAAAACTAATAACATTTTACTTACAAAATTGTATTCTTGATTTTTTTCCGTATCTCTAACGGTAAGCTCACAAAATGGCCGTAAACTTCGAATTTGTTAAAAATCGTCCAAGGTTTTGTATTTCAACCATGTTTTTATACGTTTATTCTAAACCAATACAAAAGTGTTTCATAGCTTTTTTTGTAGATAAAGGTTTAAAGAATTCTTATATGCCAGTAAAAAAAAAAAAAAATTATTGAAGTAAATTTAAGAAAGTTATTAGTTCAAGAAACAATCACGTTCAGTAACGAAAGGAAAATGTTTAACTTTAGGCCTACATAAAAAGTAGTAAAAATTATTGTAATTTTTTTCATAAATGTAAAAAAGTTTCGTAATTTAGTTCTAAATAGAATTGTATAAAAATATTTATCAATTTCAAATGTATTATTTTGAAAACACCAGTTTTTATGTTCCTACTACAAGACTGCTAACAAAACTAGGCCTGTTTTGAATAGTAGCCTATTCAGGAATATATCATTTGCCCAAAAATGACATATTATTATAAGAAAGTGTAGAGGATAAATCAAAGAATTGAACTGTATACGTGTAAATTATCATTGTAAATTTCATAAAAGTATTTGACTTAGCTTTACTTGAATTACAAAATGAGATGAAACAAATGAAACCTCGCGGCGATAAAGGACATACAAAAAATGACCGTAGGACAGCGTGGGAAGTGTTGGTACATGGGTTGAGATCACTATCACGAAGTTTTAACATCGTTTGTTTTCATTATTTCTAATATTGGAATATGATATGGAACTTAAGATAACTTATGATACATTGTTAAGTTTGAGTTATTTAAGTATGTAAATATTTAATTGTATGTTGTCCCTCTATAACGCGATATTTTTAGCTATCTTACGAATTATTAACCTAAATAAAACACAATGCCTCTAAAAGAAAATCTTTAGCAGTTAAAGCTCAAGAAAAGAAATAAAAACGATAACAAGAAATCCTGAAATCGCGGAAATTGTAAATAATGTTTCACTGGCTAAACTTTGTGCTTACTTCCTTACTGGCACACTATTTTTAACCTAAGCTCAAAACCACATTTGTTATTTCAACGAGCGAGGTCTACTGTTCACAGAACTACTAGTTAAGAAGGATCAACTTTAATTCGACCAGATTCATCCAGACTCATTCTACAAGATCATCTGTAAATTCTGAATTTAATTCTTGAAGCTAATCACTGTTCGCCTTAGCTCTCACGTGTTATTTGATATAACGTTTTAGACGAAATTACTGAAACTATTAATTTGGTAATATATTATGTTGATGCGTTGCGGTCAAATTACTAGCAGACAGTTTTAGCAAGGTATTTATTTAATATTACGTATCAGACGAGATTACTTTATGAAAAGTTACCAAGATTATCAAGTAATATTGTCTGCAGCGTTACTTGAATATTCCAAGAAATACGTTTACTAACAAAATACATTAAAACAAACATTTTCAGAACGATGAGATATAAATAAATATATAATATATAAATAATAATAATATTTTAACTTAGAGTACCGGTAATTATTGATAACTCAAAATTTAAAAACAACAAAGTTTAAGTACTCAGCTTCAAATTAAAATAAATATTAAAAAATATTATTTATTTAATGTAAGAGTTGCAAGCGAGATTACTTTATGTTAAAAAGTTTCCAAGGTCCTGAAGTAATTTCTTCTGCAGCTTTAAGGGGGCGCTACCCTGTCCGCCATATTGAATCTGATTCCCATAAGAGAAATGCTACAGAATAAGTCATTTTTTCCCTTTAATTCGTGGAGTAAATTAAAAAATTTGGTTTCATTTTGAAGTATTGTCATATGCGGATGTTGATTGCTGAATACAATTTCAAACCCCGTTTTATTGTTTTCATAAACGTATGATATAAATAGTAAACTTTATTAATTTTTTACTCAGTTGCAAAAAGAGATTAGCAATCAACACCCACAATCTATTTTACTTTAAGAAAAAAAAAAAAAAAAAATACAGCTTTCGTTTTTTGACAAAAACAACTCAAAAATATGCTTTATAGTGAAGGTATGTTTTGGTTATTTATGATTATTTAACATTGAAATTGGTACCCAACTTCACCGTTTTGAATGTAGGGAGCCGAGCCTTAAGTTAAAATGTAAAACAAATCTTTACTAGCAAAATCACTTAAAATTGTCAGAATAATTAGATATAAATAAATATATAATATACAAATAATTAGAATCAAATTTAAACATAGAGTAATAAAATTATTGACGACAAAAATAAAAAATAAAACACAATTTTAAGTTAAACTTCTAGACTAAATTAAATTGCACCGTATCAATTTAAATTAAAATAGATCAATTGTTTAAATTCAACTATTAGATTAACTATTCCCTAGGAAAGGAAAATCTATAAAGCAGTTTTGTTAAAACAATATTTTATGTCAGCAGTAATTATTATGTCAATGTGCATACGATCTGCATATAAGCTACTCATTCTGTGTAAGTATTTTGAAGTTTTATGTGTTTTATTTTATAAGTATTACACAAGATTTATTAAACTGCAGTATGACATTCAAGTTTTAGTGGTTTATTGTAATAAATACAATTATTTTCAATAATTTTTCACATTTTGTTCAATTTCGTATTTAGTTTCAGAAATGTTTCGGAGAATCAAATTATTAGTACACTACACAACGGTTTATTACCCACAAATTAGTTAGTTTTATTGTACCCTGTGGAAGCAATATGGCCACACCATAGATCATGAATAATAAAATAGATTATGCATGCATACGGCGGCAGGGTGGCGAAAAAAAGGTTGTCGGGAAAATATTGCATGATCGCGCCGCGGGGTAGTGCTAGGGAGAAATCATTCAAGGCATTGGTGCTATACACCGCTTTCGTCGTTTTCCCCATAGATCGCGCCACTGTCTTCGAATTTCCAGTGGATTGAAATACTGTAATGCATTCTGTACACGGACGACTACACAACACAGCAGAAAACTGGGTAGTGCCTTCTTCTGTTCTTCTCGAGAGACATCCAGTGAAGTTTTCGGACGGGCCTTGAAGTTCCGAGGATGGTTTTATCACGGAGAGCGCTTCACATCGAACACGACTAACGGACGCACACTCATCGTCGCTGGCGGACGCCTTCATTGGGGAGTTATCCTGGTACCTGATGTCGGTTACTGCGGGCAGCGAAGTCACCCATACAATCCACTCTGTTCGACGGATGATCACCACACAACGCCGGCCGACTCTTTCTTCCAGTCTTCCGTAGTCCGACTATCGGTCGGGTTGCGGGTAGCGATTTCTTCAAGCGCTAATTCATTGTATTATCTGTTTCAGTCAGCTCTTCACTTCAGAACTCGAGACGGGCTTTCATCGTAGCTCTATGGCCCCTCTGCCCGAAATAAATTTATATACAAGAATTGCTTGTTTAATAAAATTAGATGATAGCCTACTATTGGCTTTTGGTAGTAGTAGTCTATCGACTAGTTTACCGATGTATTAGGAATTAGACATGTATTTATTTCCTACCAATTATTTTTTATCGGTTTTGAAACATTACTGTTGGAATAGGTTATCTAACTTATACAATATCACTTTTTGGGTTAAAAAATTATTCAGATTCTGAAGTATTTTGTAAGTACACTGGTTTACTGAAGTCAACATTTTATTTTGTAGTAATTCCTGGGTTTAAAGTAAATTTGTTTTTTAAATTTCAATGAATAAATATTGTTTTTATTAAATATGCATTAAGTATGGCACCAAGTCACAATATTAAAATAGAATAAATTATCTTAAAAGGTCCGTCTTGTACTCTACCGGACATTATTGAGTGCACACCGGTGCTAGTTGCGACTGTTTTAATTAGTGTTTGTGTATGTGTTGTGTGTTGTAACTATTGTTTTAATATTTTACGATTCCTGCAGAAGGAATGAAAAAAAAAACTAAGGAAGTTCTGATGATGAAGTTGCGACTTCGAAACTAGTCACGGACTAAAATTGAAGTCACAAGAAGGACCTTTTAAGGTAACTTATTATATTATTTTATTAAATTTAATGATTTTAGTAAAACTGTTTAAATTAGAAATAATAACTTCCATTACCTTCAAAATTGGAATCATAACTTGTTTAGTATATTCAATAAAATATTATTCAGCCTATATAAACGTGTTAAAACGAAAATATTTCCGTAAGTGATAACAAACTCAATTATTTAAAAATAAATAAATAAACGGTTATTGTTATAAATATCTAAAGTTTGAACCGTTGTAAAATACCTACCATGTTTGCGTACAATATCAACCAAAGAAAAGTTACAAAATAATTAGTTATTTTTCAACATCTATTACTCCGATAACTGTTACATAAAAATAACTAAATTACTATACTCTTAATGGACTACACCCACCTTATTGCTGTTTC
>JAGFPH010002989.1:9405-56193 GCA_018207615.1 Philaenus spumarius | reverse complement strand
ATAAACAGATATTGCATTTTCTGTCTTATTTTTCGTATGTGTTGATTTCTTAAACATCCATTTTTTTAAAACTTTGTGTTTGTTTATTATTGGCCTATTTTACATCATTCTCTTCAGAATTAAATTCTCTACAAGTTTTACTTAAAAAGTTTGGTTGTTTATTACCCATTTTAAATAGTTAATGTAGTTCAAACCTAAAAGAAGCATGTTTTTCGAGACCGAATTTTGTCTATTTTGTCAGGTATCTCAGAAATGTGTGTAGTTACAGGTCTGGGATCTGTTTTATTCAATTTTTCAGTTCATTTTACATAAAATTCAATAAATTTAACACCTTACTTAAGGCCAAAAAAAAATTCAGTTGGCTTCATTTCATCGGGGGAACTGAAATCCGGGCGAAATTTTGCACTCTGTATAACTCGCTAACGAAGCGTTTCCGGACCCATGTTTATATGAACTTTTTTCATTATTTTGACGAGAGAAATACACCGTAGAAGTTTGTCGGGTTCCTCCTGGGACACCCTGTATGGAAAACGAAGTGTTTTCGGACCTATGTTTATTGGTACTTTTTTCTTACTTTTTGTATGAGAAATAAAGTTCTGAAAGGTTTTTTTATACACCCTGTATATTTGAATACACTCAAGTTTTATCATGACTAAATCGGATCTTAACCAAATACTTCCTTCCATACTGTATTGCTGGTATGTCGAGGATTTTCATTTGGAAGACGTACTTTTAACGCAGTTTTTCGCTTAACTCTGAAACATGCCATGCATGAAAATTGACGATCTTTAGATAATTTATATTACCTTTATAGAAATACAAACAATGCAGAAACTGGTGAAAATGTTTTCAGAACGGTTAATAAAAGTACAAAAATAATGTTTTAGTTACAATTTTCATCTAAATCGTTAGAGCCGTTCGCGAGATCCCCGAAATAAATTTATATTACACATACACAAGAATTGCTCGTTTAATAAGATAATATTAAGACTTAAAAGGATTTGCCAATCCAGATTTTTTGGTATTAACTACTAGACAGTATAATAATTGCAAATATAAATAACACATTTTTTATTAGATCTAAAATTTCAAAAGACCTTTCATCAGGTTATGACAAGCCTTTATTTGTTTAGGAATCCGAAAACATTTTGTGAATAAACACAGGTCAAACAGCTTTTAGTTTACCGACTAGGCTACTCGCCATTTTCGTACAAAAACTTTGGAGTGAGATAAACTATTACCTTAAGATTTGGCATTTGCATATTTTGTTACATTTTACAAGGATGTCAGAAGAAAGGTTTGATTTTCCATTTAAAATGATGTAGGAAAAAATAGTTCAACTTGTTAACGCTAGACATTATTGTATCTTCGTGGAATATAGGTAAAAAAGAGAACTGATCAGGGGTTTGTACTATTCTTCAACTATTCTCTCTTCACTTGGCACTCGAAATAGTGCAAAGTTCAGTGTTCCACTATTACTGTTTACTTTACGTTTCGATTGAGTAATTACAGAGAGTGGGATTTCAAAGGTTATATTTATTTAAACTAGGCCTACTCAAACTTATCACGAATAGTTAATTTAACATAAACTTGGAGTTTTGCATGATACACAATTTTTATTCGATTTACTGTCATTAATTTTAATAATAGAATAACTAGGCATTCATTTAAAAGCAAATCTACATGTATAAAATTATCTTTCATTCACATACATACTGCTTTATTTATTTATCTCTGAACAATTTTAAAATTTCTCAGTCGAAAAGAACATTCTTAATACTATCTGAATCAATTTTACACAGTGTGCAGACAGAGTCAAGATTACAGTACTTTTAGTAAAGACAGCTAGTGTATTTACCAGTAAGACGTAATTGGACGGTAAAATTCGTTGTTTATTTACTTGTTTTGTTATTAGCGAATTTCCATAGGAAAAATGAGCTATTGCAGTGGCCCTTATGGTGAGACACAAGGTCGGGAGTAGCAAATGAGCACCGATCATGGTACCCAGAACACGTTTTGGAGTGATTTTACGTCCGATTTGGTCCAAATTTGGTACACAGGTTGGTTTTCTAAGTCGCTTAGACGAGTTCGTTAGCAAAAAAAATTTAACGGAAGTAGATCAAATTTTGTGTGACCGGAAATAACATGTAAATATGTGTGCGCACTCTAACGGACGCATTTTATGTCCGATTTGATCCAAATTTCGTACACAGGTTGGTTTTTAAGTCGTTTGGACGAATTCGTTAGTAAAAAAAAATTTTGACCGGAAGTAGACCAAATTTTTGACCGGGAGTGACTATTTTTTGACATTTTTACTACGAGAATTATTTTTTTTAGAGATTTTTCTAGAAATATAAATGTAGGCTGTTATTCTGCACATTTTGTTTTTTTACGCGACCTTATAGCTCGCTTGGTTCCCCCAAAATCGACCGAATCGTAAAATACCATACAAGTACCCGGTTCGAAGCCAAGTGGTGCAAACTCGCGAGGCCACTAGGCGCAAACAAATTCTACTAAGATATTGCGTACACACAGACAGCTGATCAACGCCTTCGTGAGTAGACCTATTTCCCAAATTGTTGGTTGAAACCCTAAAACATAGGCATATAAACTTAATTTTGGAAATTTGCTCAACTCACGTCAGCGGTCCAGCTGCGTGGTGGAATTATTTTTAAATTCTCTTAACCCTCCCGAAAGTATTGATGACTTTATAAAATACATTGAATTTACTACGCCATGCTCTTACAATATCTTGACTTAAATAGTTTCCAATTTTCTCCATAAGATTTTTGAATTGGAGGCCAACCGCGTTTTCTGCTCGGTACATGTGTTCAACACCTATAGTTATTAAACAGTGTTTATCTCTTAAGACCAGTTGAAAAGCATATTTTTAATACTTCTCATTGACGGGTGTAATATAACTTTGTTAGTTCTTGAGATTTCATCCTTTAATAATTTCTGCCACCAGTTTAACATTATTTGAACGGTTTGCCGTGTCTTTGTCCAGTTTCAAACCTTAACTCTTAAGATGTAACTTTTAGTGTTGGTCTGCAAGTTTATGTTTGATTTAATTTTGGTTGACTGGGTCCTTTCGATGAGGCTGCAAATGAAGGAAAGTCCTCTCCTATACGGATGAAAGTAGTTTATTGTCCAAGTATCAGACTTCCTTTTAACTAGCGTACTTTTTACCTTTGAGTTTACTATTGTCGATTTAGCTAAACAATACGTAATGGTTTGATAACATTACATGATTATGATGGAGGGAACCTAGATAAGTAAAAGTGTAAAGCCTCGTCCCCACTTGCAGACTGTGTATGCAGACAACCGGCCGACTGTCTGCAGACTGAACATAGCCGACTGTCGGCCGACACAGTTTGTGGTTCGAGTCTCCGTCTTGTTTTGCGTCCTCAATAGAAAGCCAGTGTTTAACGACATGGTGACTGAAGAGGACATGGTTTTAGATTGTGTGTGCTTTGTCTTTCTAAATCAGGTGGCTGATTTACCAAGGAAGAGGCGATGGTGGACCCGCAAGTTTCTCGAAGAAGGTTATGGCCGCAATTTGTTGTCTGACCTCCGATTAGAAGATGGTGCAGGTTTTCGGAACTAACAGATGACACCTACAGATTTTGAAATTCTGTTAGGATTCGTTGGGCCAAAGATATCAAAGAAATGTACGCGATACAGAGCTTCGATTTCAGCAACCATCCGGCTTGCTGTAACGTTGAGATACCTAGTAGGTATTAGTTTAATATACATTCAACACTATTTATTTATAAATAGTAGTATAGCGTGGCCTTGGTTGTATCCAGTCTCTTGTCTACAGACACGTTGGCTTGCAGACTTGAGACAAAATACCTGAATCTTGTCTGCTTGTTTCCCGTTCGTTTGGGAAACAGAAAACATTGTCTTATGTCTCCAGAAACACACAGACTGTCAGCCGATTAGCTGAAGACGTATCCGGAAACAAGAGAAAACACTGGAGAGACAGTCGGCCAACTATGTTTCCGCAGACCGTCTCCACGGTGTTTCCAGCTGGTCCGCCGATAAGTCTGCGTGTTTCTGGAGACAAAATACAATGTTTTCGGTTTCCCAAACAAATGGGAAACACGGTGACAAGATACAAGTATTTTGTCTCAAATCTGCATGTGTGGACGTATCTGTTGACAAGAGACCGGATACAAAAATATATTTATCCAAATTTCTGGTAATATCATTACTCATATAAAGTTCATTAAACAATGTATCGTGTGGTAAAATTAAAACTTGACATGAAGAGTGTTGTACTTTTTCATGCAGAAACATGCTGTGTTTTCAAAACGTGTTGGGAAAAATGCTAAAACAATTACATATTATATGACTAAATCAATATATTAGACAATGTTTACTTCACTCGACTAAACTTTACAAAGCTGCGAAGTGTAGCGATGTTGGCTTCACAAACTTCTGGAATGATTCGTGAAATTATCTGTTTGGATATTTTGAAGGTGTATTGCAAACTGGTATATGAATCACCACTTGCCAGGTACCTCAAAGATACGGCAAGTCGAATTGTGGCAGAAATTGAAGCTCTGTAGAGCGTACATTTCTTTGTTATCTTTGGCCCAACAATGCTTAATAGAATCTCAAAATCTGTTGGGGTCATTCTTGTAAAGATTCTGAGACCTGCGTCACCTTCTAATCGGAGGTCCGATGGTAAGTTTGACCATAGTACGAACTTGCGGGTCCACAATCGCCTCTTCCTCGGTAAATTAGCCACATGATTCAGAAAGATAAAACACGCCCAAGCTAAAACCATGTCCTCTTCAGTCACCATTTCGACAAACACTGGCCGGCGCTACAAGTCTGAAACTTGTATCAGAAACTGTGTCGGCAGATAGTCGGCTGACTGACTGCATACACAGTCTGCAAATGTGGACGAGGCTTTAAAGATACTTGTGCAGTGAATACCTGAACGACAGGACTCTTGTGTGATTCATGCGTCCTTTATGAAAAGGGATTGTCAAGAAACGGTGAAAACCGTAACATACGGTGTCAAGAAAAGTGTTTTCGGGATGCTCAAAAGCCCAGGAATTCAGTTTTAAATAGATTTTATGTATTTTTTCATTTAACTTAATACGACACGATAAAATGAAACATCTGACGAAATTTCAACGTTTTGTTTGTATAGCCTACTATTGAAATGTTTGATCTCGATAAAAATAAATGCGTGCATTTTGTGGAGACAATACGAACACCAACTTTGGTGGTTTAAAATCCTGTGCAATTACAAAATCGAGTGTATAGAATTTGATAACGTCTCAAAGAACAAAGACACATGATCAAGAATGCTGGAAGCAGTGAAACATTTCCCCTTTTCAAATAACAACCAACCCCATCTACAAACACTCAGTAATGTTTAACGCTTATGTTTATTAAATTTTACTAGAAATTCTATGATTTTAATATTTATTTTTAAAAAGTATAACTTTTTTGTAAATAATGACTATAAATTAAATATCATTAATTAAACAAATGTAAGCCATTGTACATTTTGTGTTTTTCGTTTTTATCAATAGTCTATAATGAGGCTAATAAAATGTATTTACGAAACATAAATTACTATAAAAATACAAATATCTTATAATAATTTAAAACCTGGGTATGTACCCATGTAGGGGGGGGGGGGGGGCTCTTCTGCGCCCGGCTGGTTGTGTCCCGGTTTTCTCCGGATATGATTTACTTAGTATATCTGTACGATGTTGGCAGTCATGAAAACTAACTATGTTTTATTACTTTTGTTATATTAAGTTAGTCAAATTGTTTTTTTTTTAAATTTGATTTATTTGTTTAAGTATGATGGGTCTTTTGTTCAGTTTTTGTGTTTAATGGTTATAACACTAACAATAACTTATAACAATATAATTCTGTAAAAATTAAATGTTTATTGGTAAAAATACTAAAAATAATACAAATATCACCTTATTGTTACTGATGACATTTTGTTCTGGTGTAATTCACATTATCGTTTTTCTTGATGTTGTCCGACAACCTAACTAACACATAAAAAAATGTAGGCTATCTTTGCTCATCCGAAAATAAATTAAAAACTTATCTTAGTGAGCAAGCAATTTATTGAATTTGAATAAGTTATAACTTGTCTTCTAAATATCGAACTTTAATGATAGGCTGAACCCAATATTTTCTGTAATTTTTATTAGTAACTTACACCTTAAATGTAACAAATAACACTATCATCCGTTAAATTTACTCATTTTAATAACCCAAGCTGCATTGCCATTCAGTTTGTTATAAGAATCATCAAGTAGTCTGCAATCAAATCATTTCCCTAGAATTATTCACCGGAATGACCTCTAAGTTTTTAGTCATAAAAAAGTTGTCCAGGTCAGACAGAAATGAAGAAAACAATAAAATAGGTAAGGCTTCCTCTAATATTGGGATGTCACACAGTCACTGTCATCTGATTATTATTTGGGCCTAGTGTTGTGTTTAAGGGGAGTCCGTAAGTCCTATCTCGCCCATGTTAAATTGGCCTATTTCATGACCCATTTTCTTAGAAACTGCTAAAGGTATTTTGCTGAAATTTTTACTACATGTTCAAGACATCTAACTAGTAACACTGATGAGAGGGTTTGGCTTTGTACTAACTAAATATAATTTTATAGATTTTTAAATAGTACGTTACAAAAAACAGGTAGAAAATATTATATTTAAACGTATAACTTTTATAAAAAATGTTATTTTGATAAATCCCTGTGTTAAAAGATGCATATATGTCACCTAAATAAGCACAGAAAATTCCATCCCAATATCTTTAATGGTTCCTGAGAAAATGGGTCAAATATGGAAAAAATATGTAATTTCGGGAAAAAACGATTTAAAAAAAAATTACAATCAAATGAAATTAAAACATAAATAATAATGTCCTGGGACATTTGAAGGGTTGTCTGGATCTTCACTATCAAGGAGGTCTTCTTCTAGTTTCCTTTTATCCAAAGATTTCTTCGGACGGGCTTCTTTTTGCATTTTTTCCGTAGCCTTTTCGGCTTTCTGCACTCGCACTTTATCGATTTTCATAAACACTTCAGCACAGTTATTTCCCACTTGAAACCCAAGCTTCTTCAACACTTCACACCTTGTAACATAACCCTAATTGAAACAGGAAACTGCATCATGAACCCCTAATGTCATAGTTTTTAGACCAACAAAAACGGTTTTAGGCAGCCGATTCCAAATAACGTTATTCAGCGATTCGTTAACATTTTGACTTTTCCCATGTAAACATTTATTGAGAAGATCAGGGATTGCTAGGTCCCTAAAGATGGGTTTTATGTATTCCATAATGACTTCAGGGAGGTGGATATGTTCAGTATGATCATATGTTTGATTTTGTGACATGGCCTATATAAAATTATAAAATTTAGTACGAGTATGTGGCGATGCTTAAAAAAGGCAGACCAAATTATACAAATTTTCCTCTTGACATCGCTCAACATAAAAATTAATAAAAATGTTTCTAGTTTATCGATTTTTGTAATTAAAAAAGTACATTAAACTAGACAATTGTAGCTATATTATACAATTATTTTTTTAAAACCGTGTTTTTTTTCATAATTGGCTTACGGACTCCCCTTAAATGACTTTAGATACACATGTGTAGTCTAATAAGTTAAAGTTAAAGGCCATAAAGTATTCAACGTAATTTATGATGTTGATAACCTGATAAACACTCAGGTTTTTTTATTGGCAATCGGCAAAAAAACTCAATTGCTTTAATATCCGTGTTTGATAAAAAACGATCAGTTCTGAACAGCCATCAGCTGAGAGAAGAGGTGTTATGCGATATTAGTTCCTCAAGTGGCAGGTAGGTAGCGCTAGTTTCAAATAGATAACGTTTTGGTTTAAATTTAGCAGTTGTGATACAGTAGTTGGATAAAACTCCATAGTTGTTTGATAAAGTTGTGTAAATTATTAATTAATTCAATAATGTTTTATCAAAGTTCTTCGTTTTCATTCCTCAAGAACGAACAACTAACTTACTTTCCAAATAAATACAAACGAACAGTGATGCAAAATATTTTATTATTATTTTCTGTTAGCGTATGTGCTTCAGAATTTATTAATGCATTTTGAAAAAACATCAAAACATTTAGTTTATAAATTAAAATTATTATATTTAATTATACTTGTTATACTCTGATTATTTACATAATTATCGTAAATAGCACGCAATATTATGACCATATTTAATAATAATGATAATGTTAATTAGTTATAATGTCCAGTTAATTTAATACAAAGAAATCAGTGGCTTACTAAGTTGGTATGAAAATAATATAATGTTTAATTATACGAGTAGTACCAGATGATTACAGACCTACGCAAATCGATGTAGAATGTATCTGATTATTTATAACTTTTCTCTGGTTGTATCGATGTTTGAAATCAAAGGTAACAATTTGACCACACAGCTGGATCAACGTTAGTTGAACGAATTTTCAAAATTAAGTTTATTTATACGCTTTAGCCTAGTAGTCCTTTAGTAGTAATCTGATTTCAATACATTTTGTAATGGCTACGTGTGTGTTTTTTGTAAATCAGTAAATTTTGCGAATAATAATAAAGTAACTACACAATAAATACAATCTGGGAAAACTGGAATGTCTTTGAATTTAGTTCTAAGAAATGCAGGAACGAATAAAACCCCCAAAGTAACAAAAATGATTTTATATATAAATAATGTAGACAGTATGTAGTTGATTTGCACGGAATTACAGTTAAAATTAAGCTTTCTTCCTTTAAGGTTATAAATTAAACAAGTTGCAATACAGTTGACAATTCTGACTGTATAATCTCAATTTCAATAATATTTTATGGTGATCTCATATTGTTAGTAATTCGTAAGAATGAAACGCTAGGTTTGAAATGATAATGACAGGAAAATAAATCCGCTGAACGCTTTTCTAGGTTAGGTCGAATGTTTTACAAGTTTTCATATGCCACGGTTTTCCTAGCATATATCTACATCAAAATAGTTTTTATCATGCTAGGTTTACAGAAATAATTACTTACAGTTGTACTTGTACATGGACTGTACAGGCTGATCAAGATCCAGATTAGGTTTATCTTTATCTGCTTGTAATAATTCTCAACCCAATTACATATGAAATTTATAAAAGTCTGTTAAGCTACTGGATATGTTCAGAAAATTAATTTGCCTGTAAACGTTTACAGCTGTTCAATGTTAAATATTGATTTAATAAATAGTTCTGACGGTAGGCTACGGGTTCAAAATAATACTTGAACGTTTTTTGTATTTTTTCACGGCACTGACTGGATGTAAATTGAAATTGGTGGAGTGGTTAACAGTGTTTTGGCCGCCGTCTTGATATAATATTAGAGTATATAACTCCTGAAATATTAGGCCTGTAGTATCTGAAAATTGTAAACAATATTACGATTTGAGAGACTTTTAAATTGCCAAGTTTAACATTTTAAATATTAAGTACTTTTTTTTAAATTTAGAATATCAACAAAAATAATTACTTCGTTATCAAATAGATCCAAGACATTTTGTTTAGAACTTGTCTAAAAGCTTAGAATAGCAGTCATTTTACTTTTATTGGATGGTCTCACCTGTAGGTAACGTGGTATTAACAGTCTTCTGAGAATCTCAAGGCTCTGTGACTATTTAGAACTGTGTAGCCTACCTGTGAAATGTAAAATGTTATGTAAAATACAGTGAAACTCCCCCCACTGTGTTCTCTTCGAAAGTGTGATTCTGATGTACGATAATGCCTAAAATACGAGAGGTATATCAACAAATTTGGGTTTCCTACAATTTGTTTATATTTGGCTCGCTTAAAGAGTTCTATAGATAGTGCCAGGCAGCGTGAAGCGTCACTTGAGCATGCGCTAAACGTCTTACCCTCTCCTACTCGACTGTGAGTCTTCAGTACAGTCACCACCAAAAGTGTTGATATACAATCAACACGACTACATAGCAGACATGAATTAGGTAGGGCAGGCGGCTCTGACTGTACTCCGCTGCGAGAGGGGAAATGTGGTGGGAGCCGGCGTAGGAGACCTGCACACCTCCTCTCTTCACGCTCCATCCTATACTTTATTTTTTAATATTGTTTCGGACTTGACCTCCTTTCCGGGGTAGCAGGACATCAGAGGCTCGCCCGCTCCCCCAACGCGAGTCCCAAGTCCAAAGCAATAATAAATAAAGTATAATTGTCGCTATCTGTACTAGGCACCGAGGTCGATGATAACATAAGGTCAAAAATGTTGGTACTTTTTTTACGAAGGAAATTAGAATGCTCCAAAATGATGGGATAGGTGTCTAAATTTTAGTGGAGGTTATGTTGTAAAGTTTTATTGTCATTGAGAAATCTTTTTGTTTTTGCACAGCCATCTATATTGTTGATTATTGAACGCTCCTCGATAATTATTGCCGACAAGAAGAAAACTAAAATACTAAATGTGCAAACTCAGCTCACAAGAACCTCGACTATAAAAGATTCACAGTTGTTGATCAAAGTACTTATTGCTCTTTCAATCTATTAGGTATTTTATAAGTGTTATTACGTTCTTAAATTATTTATTTCATTTATCATTCAAGGTGGAAAGATAACATAAAGTCTAAACACATGTTAATATAACTTTATCTTGTAGACACTCAATAGTAATCCGAATGTTCACGACAGCTACCTTAAACAGGAAGCTTAATCATTGTAATTACTCTTGTTAAGTACCGAAATAAACTGGTGATAAATATAAATTTAAAGAAGGCATAGTCAAACCACATACGCATACACAGTGCCAACGAATTCCCGACACATGTTTCGATTTTTATACGAAAGACAATTTCGGCACGTTTGGACGTAGTGAGTATAAACGTTGAAAGGAAGAGTTTTCGGGAAAACCTAAAATTTAAGCGCTACAGTGGTGGAAATTAAGCATACTTTTCAAACTGGCTCTTTTATTCTATAAAAAACTGTTGATTCTATTATGTCAAAACCATGTTGTAGATATAAAATATTTAAAAAGCGGAAAATTCTCTGGGAAATTCGGGAAAACCACTTTCAATCTTGGTTTTTATTTCATTCTCTTTAAACAAAATTGTTTTAAAATATACATTTGTATTAGGTCTTATCTATTTTAATACAAAAATCGATAATACGGATCGGTCTGGTTGTAATTGATTAGGATAACTATAGTAATGCATAATCAAAAAATCTCTATAAAAAATGAACGTTTAGGTAGGAAGATTTATGTATTGAAATTTGATCTATGTATTTAACATCCACAGAGTAACTATAAGTTATCTTAAGATATAAGATAGTTTTGATTATTTTACATAAGTATACTGGGTGTTTGAAAAAAGGGTTCCAAGAATTCAGGGCGTGATGCCCATCATTAAAATAAGATGAAAAGTTCCAATAAACATAGATCCAAATATGCTCAGTTTCCTGTCCAGTCACCATTTTTTTTTTTAAGGATACGTGTATCTTGGCAACAGTTAAAAAATATCTTTAAGAAATTTGGTACACATTTACTTATCTACATTTTTTTACCTATTGTTTAAAAAGTACCTAAATTTTATCTTGAAAAAAATTTGAGGCCATTTAAATTTTTTAATTGTTAATAACTTTTTAATCTTATATTTTATGAAAACTACTTTGATTAGATAAAATACTGCCCATTTCATTACGAACAAAATGAAACTTCGTTTTTGCAAAATCCGATAAAAATAACGAAGTTATGATAAAATTAGTGTAAGCGCCTTTACTGGCTTTTGTAGACCGAATTTTGAGACCGACATCATTTCCTTATCTGGAAAATGGAAACATTGCAGGTCGTACTGTTTATTACATTTTTAAGAAAGTGAAACCCTTTTATTAATGGTACCCAGAAATATGCCACAATAATTTTTAAAATTTCCAAAAATTACAGTAAAAAAAACCACGAAAACAATAATTACAGATAACATGAAAGTACTAAAGTAATTTATTATTGACAAACATCTAAATTACAACAAATTAATGAGTTTCTGTTTAATAAATTGTTTTCTTTTTTTAATAAAACTTTTTAACAGCAATAAATTATCGTATCTTATACACAACATTTACACTTACCGTAAAAAAATTTGCACGTCGCAGTAGCTATTCAAAATGTTGCCCCTCAATAAAAATACATGCATACAGCCATCTTCTCATGGATAGCGGGACTCTGAAAGATCTCAGGTGTCTCATCTATCCTCTGAATCCCATTAAGAACTCTTCTATTGTATGCACGGGTGAGTCGTATACAAGCGTTTTTAAATGGCCCCATACGAAAAAGGCGAGGGGATTAGATCGGTTTACCTTGCAGGCCATGCTACTGGGCCTCCTCGACCAATCCATCTGTTTGGATATGACTCATTTAGGTGCTCTCGAACTAGTCAACTGTAATGAGCAGAAGCCACATCCAGCATGAACCACATTTTGTTGCGTCTGTTTAGCGACACATCTTCGAGTAACTGTGGCAGATCAGTCGTCAAGAAATGTAAATAACTTTCGCCATTGAGCGTTCCTAGTAAAAAAAAAACGGATACAAATTTTGTCATCCAGAACATTAGCCCATACATTTATAGAAAACTGATATTGGTGACGGTTCTCTGAAACAGCATGTTAATTTTCAATTGTCCACATGTGAGTATTTTGGATGTCAAGAATAGCCAATCTTGAAAATTTTGCCTCATCAGTTATTTAAGAAATTAGGATTGCACTTTCGGATAAGCAATTGTCATAGCTGAACACGGGGAAAGTAATCTTGAGGCAAAAGAGCCTGTACCCGTTGATAGCGATAGGCAAGCAATATCTGCTCATGCAAAACCTTCCAGACTGTTGCATTGCTAACCCAAAAATTCAAAGCTCTCTAGTACTTTTTCCAGGATGATTTTCTATTTCAACCAAAACGCCCTTCTCAAATTTTTGTGTACATGTTGTACGTGGTCACCCTGATTTACCAAGTTTGTCAGGTTTAAAGCTTAATTTCTCTCTATGAGCCTTCTATGAGTGGATGAAAACATCTTATGAGACGGTAACGGTTTATTAAGAAAGTTTTCCTGATAGAGCCGTCTAGCATCAAGGCTGTTGCAACATGCGAGAACGTACATTGAAGTCATTTCTAAGTTAGTGTAAATAGTATTCACATTACCTGCCATGATAACTAAGATAATAGCTATCAACTAATTAATTAACTTCAACAACACATGCACTATCTCATAGTAAAGAACAGATCAACATATACACTTGATATAAACAATGGCAAACGGACAGCTCGTACTATTTATTTAAATTTACAACAATGCTTTGTTTCTTACATCATCCCGTCCAGAAAGTAAAGAACGAATGCGCATCGCGTGCGGCGCAGATCCCCCACTACTGCGATTACGTGCACGGCCGCTTGCCCCTTCCTTTCTCTTCACTCTTCTTCAGTGTGGGGTGAGTCTCGTTGCTTTGTGGTTACGCTACTGGTTTTCGCAGCGTTTTAAAATGACGGCTTTAATCGAAACTCCCGCCAAATGTGAAGTACGGAGTGTAATCCGCTTTTTGAATGCTCAAAAAGTTAAGCCCATTGAAATTTATAGACAAATTAAAGCTGTGTATGGTGAAGATGCGATGAATGAGTCATCAGTAAGAAAGTGGTGTATCATGTTTAACCAAGGAAGAACTAACGTGCATGATGAAGATCGGAGCGGGAGGCCATCACTAGTCACGGATGAACTGAAGAAAAAAGTTGAAGAAACAATTCAGGAAAATCGACGTTTCACTTTGACGACTTTACATAAACTCTTTTCCACAAATTTCACGATCACTCCTACATGAGATAATGACAGATCATCTTGGTTACAAGAAAGTGTGTGCTCGGTGGGTGCCTAAGATTTTGACGGACGACCATAAGGCGAAACGCATGGGGGCAGCCCTTGAATTTTTGACTCAATATGACAAAGATGGAGACCAATTTCTTGATCGTATTGTTACGGGAGATGAAACATGGGTTTCGTATAAGACTCCAGAAAGTAAGCGTCAGTCAATCACACAAATTCGCCCTCAAAACCCAAAAAGGAAAAACTATTGTTGCAGACTCGCAAAGTCATGGCAACGGTTTTTTTGGACCGAAAGGGATTAATCTCTCATTCCACGAGAGGCAACAATAAACTCAGAATCCTACTGTGAGACTCTTCAACGACTTCGCCGCGCCATCCAAAACAAGAGGCGTGGAATGCTGTCGGCTAGAGTTTTTTTCATTCACGACAATGCCCGGCCTCATGCCTCGGCACGAACGCGGCTAGAACTCCAAAGTCTGAAGTGGGAAATCTTTAGTCATCCTCCCTACAGCCCTGACCTAGCACCTAGTGATTTTCATCTGTTTCCAAAGTTGAAGCAATTTTTGGGTGGAAAACAGTTTGGAAATGACGATGAACTTAAAGAAGCAGTGATAATATGGCTCAAATCTTTCGCGGCTGATAAGTATAACATCGGAATAGAAAAACTGGTCCCACGTTACAACAAGTGTCTCGACAACAATGGGGATTACGTAGAAAAGTAGAATAAGATACTGTGACTGTGTAAATAAAGTTTTGTGTAGATATCTTTTGTTTTTATTTAACCATGCTAAAACGTTCTTTACTTTCTGGACGGCCCTCGTATGTTTGCTTTGTAGTAATAAAACATGTGTTTAAATACAAATGTTTTGCGCTTACACTAATTTTGTCATAACTTCGTTATTTTTTATCGGATTTAGAAAAATGAAGTTTCATTTTGTTCGTAATGAAATGGGAAGTATTTTTTTATAATCAAAGTAATTTTCATAAAATATAAGATTAAAAAGTTATTAACAATAAAAAAATTAAAATGGCCTCCATTTTAATATTTTTCAAGATAAAATTTAGGTACTTTTTTAAACAATAGGTAATGTAGATAAGTAAATGTGTACCAATTTTCATAAAGATATTTTTTAACTGTTGCCAAGATACACGAATCCTTTAAAAAAATGGCGGCTGGACAGGAAACGGAGCATATTTGGATCTAAGTTTATTGAAACTTTTTATCTTATTTTTATGTTGGGAATCACTCGCCCTGAATTCTTGGAACCCTTTTTCTAAACACCCTGTATACTTATGTAAAATAATCAAAACTATCTTATATCTTAAGATAACTTATAGTTACTCTGAGGATGTTAAATACATTGTAGATAAAATTGCACTACATAAATCTTCCTACCTAAACGTTTATTTTTTATAGAAACTATTTGATTATACATTACTCTAGTTATCCTAATCAATTACGACCAGACCGATCGATATTATCGATTTTTGTCCTATATAATAGGTCTTATATTATATAAGTCCTATATAAATACATATTAAAAAAAAAATTCAGATAATTGTCCGCTTTTTAAATATTTTATACTTGCATTATTTTGACATAATACAATCAACAGTTTTTTTTAAAGGAAAATAAACGGTACCAGAAACTGGCACATACTTTCTCACAAACATATTTAAATTATTAAACAGATTCACGGTGACTTCATAATTGTATTAAAGTAGGAGAGGGGATACACTAAAGTAGGAGATAACTAATAAATATTATTATTATTAGCTGAATGAGAATTTTTAGAAAGATGCGGTTTTTTGCATATGTTAGTGTACATTAAGGGCTACAAATAAACTAAATTTTATAAAAATCGTTAGAACCGTTTTTTTATAAAAAAAATAATAACTGATATTTTGGGGGTTTTTGGCCAAACAGGGGAAAAATTTCGTGCATCTATACAGGCCTAATTAACATGTTTGGTGCACATTGTTCGAAATCAATCGAACAGTTTTCTCTCTTGCTTTGTATACATAAGACAGACAGACATACAGACGTACAGACAAACAGACATTTTGTAAAAAACACTTTCTTGGACTCAGACGGTCTTAAAACAGATATTTCCACAAAAATATCCACATCGATTTTTTTTGCGATCACTATACTTTCTCTATAGTATAGTATAGTCAGAAAGTAAAAGAACCAGAAGTTAGATAGAGACAGTTCGAAGTATATACAGTGGAAGTATCCTGAATGTCCATGCTGTAGCGCCTAATTTTTGGGTTTGCCCGAAAATCTTCCTTTCGACGTTTTTCCTCACTGCGTCCAAACGAGTTCCAAAAATGAGCCGAAATTGTATTTCATATAAAAATCGAAACTTATGTCAGGAATTCGTTAGTACAGTTTATGAGTATGTGGTTTGATTACGCCTTCTTTAAATTTACATTTATCACCAGTTTATTTCGGTACTTAACAAGAGTAATGGCACTTACACCGATTTTGCCATACCTTCGTTATTTTTTATCGGATTTAAAAAATGAAGTTTAATTTTGTTCGTAATGAAATGGGCAGTATTTTATCTAACCTAAGTAATTTTCATAAAATATATGATTAAAAAGGTATTAACAATTAAAAAATTTAAATAGCCGCCATTTTGAGATTTTTCAAAATAAATTTAGGTTTTTTTTTAACAATAGGTAATGTAGTTAAGTAAATGTGAACCAAATTTCATGAAGATATCTTGAACCATTCTCGAGATACAAGTTTTACTAAAAAAAAAAATGCCGGCTGGACCGAAAACGGATTATTTTGGACCTTTGTCACACCCTGAATTCTTGGAACCGTTTTTCTGAACATTCTGTAATATGTAAATATTTTAGCAAATAAAATAGGTAGTTTAAACCTCAATGTTTTTATTCAGCCATGTACTTAAATTCTTTCCATTTAACATCTTTTGTTAAAATATTTTTGTATAAATATGTTTTAATTTTGAATCACAGAGGCTTGATTTCTGTACTTTTTGTCCCGCATTACTAAATTCCATGTTGATGCTCGGAGTAGTGCGACAAGTGCAGGCTCGAATTGTTGAAGTGCGACATTCGTACAGCTTAAAAACAATGTTGAAAAATAAGGCCGGCCACACACAGAATCAGACACGGTCAGTTTTAGTCAAAGACGCCTTTCGTCTTTTCTGTCTGACTGATATTGACTAATCCTGTGTGTGGGGATTTTAGTCACTGGGCGTCACGACTCTCCGCAAAGGCCATTGCCCTCTGGCCTTCCTCCATTTTCAATTCATTTGCAGTTTTTCTGTACATCAGTTTGTTGTATTGTGTGCATTTAGTGCTTATTGAAAGTTTTTAACCTAACTTTGAAAGTAACTTTTAAGAGGAGGAAGAGGAAGCGATAGTTATGATGTGGAAGTTGATTAATTTGCTTGAAAAAGGTACTAATAATAGAGAACTTTGGGTACACCCTATAAACGAGAAGAGAAACCTCGTAGACTTTATTAAGGAGTTGAAGAGCCACCCCAAAAAAATTCGAAAACTACTGTCGAATGAAAGTCAAAACGTTCGAATACATCTTCGAAAAAATCCAGGATAAGATTAAAAAACAAAACACGAATTGGATAAAATCACGTGTCAAGGAGCGGTCGTGCGCACACGCATGCGCAGGTGGCTCTGACGGACAGTGTCTGATAGCTTTTTGACTAAAGGTGTCTTTTGAGGGAGCTGCGTCAGTCAAGGAAAAAACGTCGTTAGATCTGTTAGTGTCTGTTCGTCTAGTTCGATGCAGTGTGTGGCGACCCCATAACCACCCATGCTAAACCCCTCGTTTTAGTCACTATTAGACTAAACGTGACTGACCGTGTCTGATTCTGCGTGTGGCCGGCCTAACCAGTCATGTCGCTGTCTGAGACGACTGTCCCTGTGTCGTTGTCGTGATGGCGGTGTTCGGGAAGTAATCTTAACTCATCGGACCAACAGTCTAACCTATATTACAAAAAATCTTAGCGTATTTAGTACAATAATATTACTGCTTGTAACAAGTTATTATTCTTCCTAACCAATATTCAAAGTATTCAAGTATAGATAAACCTGCAATAAAATATTGACTTCTTGATTAACGGTGAAGGTTAAAAGGATTTCAGATAAGTGACAGGCCTAAACAGTAAACTAATTAGAGATAATACAAATAGAAAATGAAAAATTGTTAAGTTATTTTTGAAATATATAATCTTACTAACTGACCCGTACGGCGTTGACCGTGGTGGTTGGTATTTTCAGTCTTTTTAACGTAATTGTATTCTTTTTAAGTGTTCAGTCAGTGAGTGGTATTTGGCTTTTATATATATAGATCTTAAATAATAAAAGCACTATTGTCATAATAATAAAAGATTTGAAAATATGATTTTAGTAACTTTGATCCCCCAAACCCCTCCTAAAATTTCGAAATTTTTCATACCCTTTCTTACTGAGCACCTATGGCCCTAGAGGAAGCTACATACCAAATTTTATTCCAATCCGTTCGGTAGTTTTGAAGAAATCGTGATTTAATAACTTTGATCTCCCCAAACCTCCCTTAAAATTTCGAATGTTTTCCAACGCTTTCTTAGTAAGCACCTATGGCGCTAGAGGAAACTATATACCAAATTTAATTCCAATCCGTTTGGTAGTTTTGAAGAAATCGTTTATTAATAACTTTGATCAACCCCAAACCCCCCTAAAATTTCGAATTTTTTCTAACACTTTCTTAGTGAGCACCTATGGCCCTAGCGGAAGCTACATACCAAATTTCATTTCAATCCGTTCGGTAGTTTTTGAGAAATCGTGATGAGTGAGTGAGTGGTATTTCGCTTTTATATATAGATTACCCTAAGCCCGGATATAGGGCTAGCTGGCTTGACCCGGCTTTCCACGGATAGACAAATCAAAGTTTAATGTACGTATATTAACAAAAAATATATTATATCAATAAATATATTACAATGTGTATTTCTTATGGGGATTTTTAGTAACTTTGACCCCCCCCCCAAATCTCCCCTAAAATTTTGATTTTTTTAAAAACTCTTTCTTAGCGAGCACCTAGGGCACTAGAGGAAGCAACATAATAAATTTCATTCCAATCCGTTCGGTGTTTCTTTTTAGTAACTTTTACCCCCCAAACCCCCTTGAAATTTCTAAATTTTTAAAACCCTTTCTTAGCGAGTACCTAGGGCTCTAGAGGAAGCTACATACCTCCGCACGGGGGGTGCAGACTAACTGCACCTACTAAGAGGGTTTTGGCGTCCCTCGCGGTACCCGAGTTAAACAACGCCCAACACATTCAACACATACAATACATCCATCCAATTACATACACACATACATCAAACAATTCATACATTCATATTCTCACCTTCTTTTAGGATTTTGACTGTGCAGAGCCATTGCGCGTTGGGAGTGCTGAACCTGCCAGAGTCTTGACAACCTCTGGTTTGGTAAGGCTGATGTGAGCTTGCTCTGCCGAGACGTATGCGTGGTTTCTGTTCTGGGGCCAGCCACTTCGGTTCTTGGTCAGGAAGTGTTCGCGGTGTTGAAGAAAGTCGGATTCTTCCTCACAGTAGTTTCGGGTTCCAGACTGGCAAAAGAGTGCTCGGGATCCTCACGGAACTGGGGGTTCGGAAGTGATCGCAATGTGATCTGATGGACACGCCCTTACCGAGTTCGCCCGATTCCGCCTAACACGATGCACTGGACAAAAACACCCATGGTAAACAAAACCGTCAAAGATTTAGGAACAAAGAGACCTCATTCAGATTCGTCTGATGAGTCTGTAAACAAAGAACTGTTTAAAAAGACAAAGGAGAGGGCTGCTCAACAACCATCTGAGTTGCCAGCTCCCAAATTTTTAGTTTTTTCGAATGCGGAAAAGGATTCTGATTTATCAAAGGTATCACCCTTTGTAATCAACAAAGCAATTACTGGAACAGCGGGCCCTGTATTTTCCATTAGGAAATTACAGAATGGCACCATTTTAGTGGAAACTAACAGCGAGAAACAAAGTTTGTCATTACCTGTAGAGACTTGATCCCCATTAGTTTGGAGGAATTAAAAAGCGAATTAGCTAGCCAGTCGATCGTTGATGTCACTCGCATAATGCGCAATGAAACTGGAGTGAAAAAAGCCACTGCTTCTTTGATTCTTACATTTGGCACACCAACACTGCCAGAGCATATCTATGCTGGTTTTTACCGTCTTTCTGTCAGACCTTACGTCCCAAACCCTCGACGTTGTTTTAAGTGTCAAGGGTTTGGACACGTGAGTTCTACATGCTCAAAGCAAGAAACATGCGGTCAATGCGGCAAAAAAGGTCATAATAGTGAGTGCTGCAATGATGACGCCAAGTGTCCCAACTGTGGCGGCGATCATCCTGCACGGTCCTTTAACTGTGAAAAGTTTAAAGAAGAAAAAGCAGTCCTTACTATTATGGCTAAGGAAAAAATATCATTTAACGCCGCCAAAAAATTATATAAAACCTCTAGGCCTACTCTGGAAGGCAAATCATTTGCTGCAGTGGCTTCAAACAAGAGCAGCACTCCATGCGCAAGTTGTGGAGAATTGGCTAAGACTGTCAAAATCTTAACTGACCAAGTTGCTCAGCTAGTCGCTCTATTCTCTGAAGTGTCTCCTTCCGCTCCCGCTTCTGCTTTAGTTGATTCAAATTCCGTTCTTCCGTCCTCTAGTTTCTCAGTATCACAAGCAGAGATAGAACCATCTATCCCTGCTGTTTATCTGAGAATAAAGACGCAGGAAAAAACCATTATAAAAAAGAAAATTACTCCAGTATCTGGGTTAAAGCAATTTTTAAAGAAATCATATACATGTCCTTCTGTAATAACAGGAAAAAGTTCTGGACCCGTTCCAGGAAAGAAACCAGTTGCTACCAAAAGCAAAATGGCCAATGTTAAAAGTAGTAAAAAAGAGAAAAAAAGGAGGTTCCACTACAAATCCTCCTAAAAACCCGGATCCTTGCCCTTCTCCTCCCTCAATATCTTCCAAGACGTGTGAGGGTAATATGGAAGTGGACAAGGACAGACAACCTAAAAACCATTCTGTCACTACAGGACAGGAAAAGGTTGAAAAGGGACCATGTCCCTTCTAATATTTATTTATTTAATTTGAATGAATTTCTATATTTATTTCAATTTATAATGTGAACTGCTGAAATACATTTATTCATTAATTATCTATGTCCACGATCCCAAATATGAATGTGGTTCAGTGGAATTTAAATGGTGTTAGAAGTCACATGGAAGATCTGAAAGTTCTTGTGCGAGACACATCTCCTCTATTCGTTTGTCTCCAGGAGACAGATCTCCATAATACGCATTCGTTACATTTAAGAGGGTATTCCGTCTTCAGGTCAGATTTTGTTACAGAGGAGAGAGCAAGAGGTGGTGTAGCCATACTTGCTCACAACTCTGTGGATGGTGTTTCCGTAAATCTGGATACACCATTACAAGCAATAGCAATTCGAGTCGCTGTTCCCATAAAACTAACGATATGCAGCCTATACCTGCCACCAAGTTATACCGTCCAACCAAACGACTTGATAGATTTAATATATCAATAACCTGCTTCGATTCTGTTACTTGGCGATTTCAATGCACATCACTATTCGTGGGGATCCTCAACCTGCAGCTCAAGAGGTATGCGCGTAGAGAGGATACGATCCGATTTAGATCTGTTTTTACTTAATGACGGATCGTTAACACACTTAGCAGCTTCGACAGGAGGTTGGACGGTCGTAGACTTGTCATTTTGTAGTCCTTCGCTAGCTACAAGATTTGAGTGGACAGTTATGTCAGAATTGTATGGCAGCGACCATGCTCCTATAAAAATTTCCTTTAACGACTCCTCTTTTCTGAACAACCGAACACCTCGATGGATAATAAACACAGCCTTATGGAATGATTTTACAAATCAATTTGCATTACCGGAATATAATCAACATATTTCTATAAATGAAACAGTTGATATGTTTACAGATTCCATTATTTCAGCAGCTGAAAATATCATTCAAAAAACTTCAACACGACCAAAACGTCCACCAGTTCCTTGGTGGAACGACAAATGTAAAGAAGCTCTGCGCTTACGAAGAAAAGCATTAAGGACTTTTAATCGAATACCGACAGGAGAAAATCTGGAAAATTATAAAATCTTGCGTGTCAAAGCTCGCAGAGTATTCAGGCAGAGCAGGAAAGATTCTTGGACCCATTATATCGGTGCAATAACCAGAACGACTCCCACATCAACAGTGTGGAAGAAGTTACGTTCTGTGTGTGGCCATGTTTCCTCTGCTCCTTTGGTTGGACTGATGCAGCAGGATGGGATATTGACTACAGACAGCCATAAAATTGTAAGCATTTTGGGCTCATCCTTTTCTAGGTTCTCTTCAACAGCTAGGTATAATGATGCTTTTCGTATGTATAAAACCGCTCAAGAGGCCATGCCATTCACTATCGGCATATCACAGGATTTTCCGTTAAATGACCCATTTACAATGGATGAATTAGAATCTACCTTATTATCGGCTACGGATTCAGCTCCTGGACCCGATAATATTGTATATTCTATGATTAAACACATTCCAGAGTCGGGTAGGGCAGCTCTTCTCCAAATATACAATCGTATATGGAATGAGCATATCTTTCCTGATTCTTGGTTGGAGGCCATAGTAATTCCTTTATTAAAACCAGGTAAAGACAAAACTGATCCAAGTAGTTATCGTCCTATCTCTCTCACCAGCGTTCTATGTAAACTGGTGGAGAAGATGGTCAATCGGCGGCTTGTATGGTACCTTGAAAGTAACCAACTGATCTGTAAAAAACAGTGTGGTTTCCGACAGGGAAGATCATCTATCGATCAACTGGTTTTGTTAGAGTCGGCCATTCAAAATGCCTTTCTTCTTCGGCAGACACTTGCTGCGGTGTTTTTCGATCTTGAAAAGGCATATGATACGGCTTGGAGAAGAGGAATTCTAAATACATTACAATCTTGGGGTATTCATGGGAGAATCCTAGAATTTATTAAAAACTTCCTGTCTAATCGATATTTTAGGGTGCGTCTTGGATCCACCTTATCAGATCGATTTTATTTAGAGAATGGTGTCTCTCAAGGCAGCGTACTTAGCGTCACATTATTTGCAGTTGCTATTAATAGCATCACTGCTAATGTCCGATTACCTGTCCACTGTTCTCTTTTTGTTGATGATTTTGCCATCTACGTGGCAACCAGAAACACGGCAACCGCAGAAAGAACATTGCAATTAACGATCAACAAATTACAAACATGGTCCAACCAGACAGGATTTAAGTTTTCCGCTGCTAAAACTAGATGCATAGCGTTTACTCGTCGCAGACAACATTTTAGTCCCATTTTATACCTAAACGGAACTCAACTTCACTCCGATAACACTGTCACATTTCTAGGTCTTATATTCCATAGAGTCACCATAGACTCTCTTGGAACTCGCATGTGACAAATTTAAAATCACGCTGCATCAAGATCTTAGATATGATACGGGTTTTAAGCGGTTCTCATTGGGGAGCCGATAGAACCTGCATGCTGCGTTTTTACCGAGCTCTTATTCGATCACGAATTGACTATGGGTCCATAGTCTATTCGTCAGCTAGATTATCGGTTCTTAAAAAGATTGATTCCGTTTATAACACTACTCTCCGTCTAGCATCCGGAGCTTTTCGTTCTAGTCCCATTAGTAGTCTGCTTGTTGAAACGGGTGAGCCATCGCTCACGCGACGCAGACAACAGCTACAACTGTCATATATGTGTAATTTGCGCTCCAAACCTTTGCACCCTTCATATCATATTGTATTTAACAATCCGTTATTTGCACAGTACGAATTCCGTAAACAATCCACTGCTCCCTTTGGGATCAGAACCATCCGTATCCTTAATAATCTGGGGGTAGCACTACCTCCTATATACGAAAATACACCATGTTTTGTCGCTCCATGGTCGATTAGAAAACCTCATGTCGATCTCTCATTGTCTAGGTATCTAAAACAAACAACACTTGATGTTGTTTACCGTCAGGAATTTATATCCATATGCAAACGTTACCCATCAAGTCATATTATTTTCACTGATGGTTCCAAACTGGACAATAGAGTCGGATGCGCATTTGTTCTGTCAGGAAACAGCTTTATTTATGGATTACCATCTCCTCTTCCGTAAATACAGCAGAACTTTTTGCAATACTCAAGGCACTCAATATTGTTCTACCAACACCGGAGCATCTTCTTATATGTTCAGACTCAAGAAGTGCACTTGAGTCCATTCAAAATATGTACTCTCCTAACTCTTTGGTCAAAGATATTCTGTGCTCCACGCATAGACTTTGGCTACGAGGCGTGGGAGTGTCGTTTTGCTGGGTTCCGGGTCACGCCGGTATACATGGAAACACTAAAGCAGACCTAGCTGCTAAGGAAGCCACTTTCTTACAGCCTAGCGTGAATAGAGTAATGTCGTCCGACTTTATGTCCTCTTTAAAACAAACCCTGTTTAGACAGTGGGAAGAAGAGTGGGTAGCAGTACAAGGAAATAAACTCCGCCAAATTAAAGATACCGTTCGGCCATGGATATCGTCAAACCGCCAAAGCCGTCGAGAGGAAGTGGTGGTTTCTCGCCTACGCATTGGCCACTCTGGGTTAACTCATGGGTTTCTGATGCGTCGGGGGGATCCGCCGCTTTGTCCTTACTGCTTAAACCTTCTTTCTATTAAACATATACTTTTAGATTGCGAAAAGCTGAAATATGTTCGGAAGAGGTTTTGCCTACCAAATTGCATTCAGAGGATGCTGGGTGATGACTCCCAAACCATTAATATGGTGCTAGCATTCCCCCATCGGTTGAATGTAATTGGAAAAATTTAAAAACAATATACATTTACTTACGAAATTTAAATACCATGATTAGATTTATTACTTGTTATTTTAATTAGAGTTTATTCAATGTTATGTAACAGGGCCCTTTACAGCCCTGTGACAAGTTGTTATTATGTAATTATTGTTGTTATCGTTGTTATTGTATCGTGTAGTGTCTGTAGTGTGTGTAAATAAAAGTTTAATTTTATACCTGTGTGTGTGATAGTATGAGCATTATACGAATGCTCTTAGTTATCCAGGCGATGATAACCACCTAGGTTTTTCACCTTTAAAAACCAAAAAAAAAGGAAGCTACATGCCAAATTTCATTCCAATCCGTTCGATGGTTTTAGAGAAATCGTGATTTTGTAACTTTGACCACCTAAACCCCCCTAAAATTTCTAATTTTTTGAAACCCTTTATTAGCGAGCATCTATGGCTTTAGAGGAAACTGCATACCAAATTTCATTCCAATACGTTTGGTAGGTTTTGATAAATTGTGATTTAGCAACTTTGACCCCCCAAAACCCCCCTAAAATTTCGAATTTTCGGAAACCCTTTCTTAGTGCGCGTCTAGAGCCTATAAAGAGTATTAATGCCAAATTTCATGTTTGTAGGCCTCGTGGTTTTGGAGAAACTGTGATGAGTCAATGAGTCAATGGTATTTGGCTTTTATAAGTATAGATTTAAACAGCTGCGTGCCAACACTTTTTGGGTGTACTTCTCTCCGAGGCCCATTTACAATTTTTTGTTTTTTTTTGTTTTAAGGTCAAAAGTACCGACGCTATCCATGGTCTCTCCCAGATTAGAATCGAAACAGAATTGAACGATTTCAATAATCTTTTGTTTTTTAAAATTTTCAAATATATTTATTAAAAGAAATGAATTAATGACGTCAGCTTGTATATTAGTGTACTGTTGTGTACACAAAATAATTGCACTGCACGAATAAGTAGATTTGAAAACAAAAATTGATGTCTAAATCCTTCTGGTTTATTTCCAACAAAACAAATAATTATTATATTAAATTAAACAGTGGGTATTTTAGATGGAGTAAGGGAATCTGTTCAACAGTAAGCCTAATATGTATATTAGTAGACCTGACGTAATCTATATTTTAGTAGGTGGTGTATACATACTATAGGAAACGATCATTTTTGTGAACACTTTCCAATGTACTAAAACCACACAATTAGGGTAGCTTCAGAGAATGATTAGAATAAGCGCATAGAAAATCTGGCATACCCATTACCCAGAGAGACTGTAAGCCAAAATCAGTAAATTAACAGAAATCACTACAACTGAGATATGTTGTCAAATTATCAGTAAAGGGATGGTGAAGGCAGTTGTCTAATTCCCATGGAGAAGTCATTCAATGTGGCAACCAGGGCGCTAGTTTTTTACTCAGACACATATCCCAGTTATACATCTGTTTAGAATATCTTTAATCTGTGATAAAAGGTACGAAAAGATCATGTATTTATATTTTCTCCCACTGTATTTACATTGCAACTCTTCGCAAATTTAAAATAGTTAAAACACAAACTATAAACGAAATGGCAACCAAAACATTTAGTCGTGTATAGTGTGGAAAGCTGATGATAAATTTGATAATATTACAGGCTAACGAAAGGCCAATCTTGCAATCCCAGAGTTCTTAAATGTCGTATATGAATTTCAATCTACTCGGCTACTATTTTTTGATGGAATTGAGTAACAGCAATGTTGTACATATCTTAGACATGTTATATCTTGTTAGGGGGCAGAGTGGTCGAGAGACAAAGGCGCTAGTCCAGTCTGCTAAGCTTGGAACCACCAAGTTGCGTAAGTTCAAACCTAATTAATGGCCAAAGTAAACAATATATATATATAGATTTCTCACGTAATCATTTGTTGGTTTTGCTGTTATTTTTAACCAGGGTAGGTTGATCATTTTCGATCAACATTTATTGTGGCTCTTTCGTGTTCAAGCATCGGATCAACGTTTCAAAACCAACAAATAAGGGACCCAATTACAAAAAACTTATACAATTTCTTATACACCCAACTTAGCGTCGTAACTGAGACCACCAATAGTTGATCTGTTTTATACAAGTTATATACAATATACCGTTATTCAGAAAGTTTTGTAAGTTTTAAACGGGCCAGTCTCACTCGCTCGCTTTCCTAACTGCACCCTGCCATCGGCCCGGCCGGCCTTGCCTACTTACCCTTCTACCTGCTACCTATTCATAGTTGAGGGAGGGTTGTTTATTGTTTACTGCAAGGTATATTAAATGGATTATTGGTTTAATATTTTACTTCTACACAATAGACGATATGCAAATTATAGTAAGTTCTTCATTTCTTTACCGATTTTCGTAAAACTCATTTTCTTATTGTTTTTTGGGATGCTGAACAAGAATCTGGCACTAATTTTTACCTAACGTTAAAAATAAAAATAATTACTTGATTAATACGAATTATATATATATTTTGTAAAGAATAAATCCATTTACACAGTTTTCACGATATCTTCCGAACATCAAAACTTATAAAAATTTAATCGGACATGAGTCAGACTTGTTTTAATAACTTAATACTTTAGTCATTTTATTTTTTTTCAATTTAATTTTAGTGTTTGAAGTCGGAAAACATATCTGTAAAAGCAATTGACAGCATTTGATTTAGCTGTAAAAACTTTTCTTATAATGTTTTGGATAATACAGATGTATTTAGGTATTTTTTCAACTAAATTGACAATTTCTAAAACTTTAGGGAAATGTCTCATCTCTAAAACTGTAAAAACAGAACGAAACAAAAACATAAGCTAAACACGTACATTTTAAATAATTCGTAATATTATTTAAGATAATATGCTGAATTTATGCAATCAAATATAGCGGATGATGTTTCAGGAAATAAATACGCAATTGTTAAGAATGTCTTCAAATAGAAACGTGAAATCACAGTAGAAAAAGGTAATACATTTTGAAACAAAACAGTGCTAGCCATTATAATTGTAGACCTAATATTCGTTCATTTTACTGCCTAGAAGTTAAAGAGTTTTCTCCTATTTTATGTTTTAACCCTGACCTTGAAAAGTTAATTACTTTATTGCAGTCACATTTAATGAGACTGCTTTACATTCAAAATAGTACATATTTTGAAGAAGAAAACACAGTAACACTGTAGTATTATTGGAAATAATAAATCGTACAAAGTGTGTGCTAGTAAATAATATTCTCTATACCTTAAAAAAATACAACTTATCTCTTTCTATCTGTTTTTTTTATACATTTAGAACTAATTATTATATTTTCTTCCAGTTTTTTCTAACTTGTAGAGTTATGACATTTAGGAAAGGTTTAGCCTAATTTTGATCAAATCAGTTCAATACTTCCCAAATTTTAACAACGTATCATTGGAACATATCAACATGGGTCAGAAATAAATGTTCTAATTTCAGCATGCTATTAACGTTTTTACGTAATTTATTTTTTTAAATCTGTAGAACCTTAATTTATGTTAGTAGAATTTTTTATTTTTATATAGGCCTATTATATTTAGATCTGAAGTATTTTTAGGACTTGCTCTTTAGTTCTCAAGTTATTACCACTGTTTTTTTCCAGTATGTTACACATTAATCTAAAAACAGAATCATTGAAGTTGGAGTTCGGCATTACGAGGTGGTATCAAAACGTGAATGTGAGCAACTGTAAAGACTGGTCATGCTGAAAGAGCTTTGTATTTTCAAGCTGTAGCCTCGGGTTCGTTCAAGTTCAAATTCCATTTTGTATACTCATATCTAATACAAATTAAACATAGGCCTACTTTTGTAAAGCATTTATCTTTTTTGCGTTTATGAAAATTAATAGTTAGAAACTATAATAGGAGTTTGATTTGAGCAAAGTAGAAAACAAATAATCAGATATAAAATACGTAGCCTACCTAAACTTACTTTAAAATACTTTTACTTTTTTAAGATGTCAACAAATCATTATACTTTAGAATAACCTCCATTTAAAACACTTTTTTGGTAAATTAATAAATTCAAATAAGATCCAACGTCTAAAAATGTTTTAAAACTATATTTCATAAATGTTTCAAATTGGGACAAATTGTTATTTGTGGTACCTATTTATAATTAGATTTCAATACAAAAAAAAAGCTTTCAAGTTTTGTAAGATTCCTTAAGGATAATTGTTATAGACGAACTAAGTCTATAAAGTTTATCACTTTAATATTATTTTATTATTATTAGAGCTGTTGTATTTTCGAGTTTCAATCAATTAATTTATCCTGTAAAATTGTCTACCAGTAAAATTGTTGTCCTGTAAAATTTAACAACAATCTAGTTAGGCTAACACAAGCAAATAAGGTACATTTTACTTTAAACATTTGTTTTTATGCAAATATGTTTAAAAAAGCGGCAGTTGAAAATGTTCAATGTTAAATCTAGAAAACTATACATTTTACATTTTATAAATCCATCTTTTGCAATTGAGTGATGAAAAAAAAACTGAATATTCTTTATAAAATTGCGGATTCGGCTTGCGATTAACTTTAATTATACATTTTTATTGTGCAAAAAAAACTTGGTACTTAAAAAAATTTCAATGACGTGAAAAATAAAAGGGAATTTAAAAAAAAATGTGAAACGCAAAACGAACGCGTATTGTGACTGTGGTTAAAACGAGACTTTGCAAAAAATGTATTATGAAAAATTAACAAAATAAATGGTTTTAAATTTAACTTTGCTCTTTCGGGATAAAACCCCAAGATGGCCGCCACTAAAGCAGGCACTTAAGTTGTAATATTTTAAGTGCTCTCTGTATCGTTTAAAATGTGTAACCAGTGACTCAAATACATCAAAAAGGTTTTAGAATTTGAAATTTTTTTTGTATATTCAGGTATATTGTTTAAAAGTTCTGGGCTGACCGCGGAATTAAAAAAAATCGTAAAAAAATCTTATTTGTCATTAGTACAGGATGTGGCGCACAACTCCTAAGTTTCATTCTATTTGGGTTATGTACTAATGTTGTATTTCCACTCCGTATGTAAAACACCTATAGGACCTTGTATATATAATAGATATTGAATGTTTTTTTTATATCCAGAAGATCCCAGTTACACATTTACTATATTTAAGCCATCATAAATAGAGGAACTAAAGTTTAAGAGTGCATCTTCAGTACCAAAACAATCTCTAAACCCAAACGGATTATTGCTAAAACATTTCTTTTTATAAAAAATCATTATTATGAACTTTAGCTCTTTATCAAAAACCTTTTACAAAGATATCAGAGAAATAGGTTTGCAACTATTCCCTGTCACTCTTTTTGAAAATTGGTATAACTAGGGCCTCTTTAAGTCTATCAGGAAACATGCCAGTCACAAAAGTTAGGTTTATTAAAAAGTATACGACATCCGTTATATGAATGTTGATAGCCTTGAGCAAAGATGAACTTACACCATCAAATTCTGGAGATTTGTCTAACTTTGGCCCACGGATCTTTTTCTCAATTTCGCCCGGTGTTACTTTTGTTAAAAATATACAAAAAATTTTTTCGTGGTCCTTAAAATGACTATTGTACATTGAAAATGAAGAACAATTTGTTAGAAATGGTGTCCTGATAACATTTACAGAATTAAAAAAATAAGAATAAAACTCATTTAGCAGTAGTATCAGTTCCATTTTTCTTTAGAAAATGTATACATTTTCAAGACTCACGACTTTAACCCTTGACCTCATTTAGAATTTTACATTGCAACCTAGAATTTCCTTTACAATGTTTAAACATACAGTATTATTATAGTACTAATATGATTTAGCCTCATTTATGTCAACCTGTTACATGTTACCTGCCTCAACTTTTACATTTTCTAAACCTTTCCTTTATTTTTGGGTCATTGGGATGTTTCTTTAATCGTCTACGTAGCTGGTTGCTTTTATTAATTTAAAAACATAAGTAGTTCGTAATCCAGGGTTTTATTTTTTTTTATAGACGGTCAGGAATATGTAACATACGCATAAATCTATATTGTTTTCCAATATTTCAAAAAATGTTTCAAAAGCAGGATTTACATTCGTGCAATTGTATACATTTGAAAAATCAGTCAAAGCACTGTGTTTGTTTAGTTTATAGTCAATAGCTTGAACAGGCCTAACTTGAGGTTGCAATGTATAAACTTGTGATAACAAAATAATAGGACTAAAATTATTGCGCAGTGATCTGTAATGTCATATCTAGAATCTCGGATTTAATATTTACTTTAAACATATCGTTTATTCTAACTCGCGTATGATCAATACACGTTGCTAAATTATTTACTACGTTTGTCGGTTCTTTTAATAATATTTCAAAGCCGTAATTTGGTAAAAGTGTGGTGTAATTATTTCTTTGTTTATTGTTGTTTAATAAATCTAGATGAACATCTCCTATTAAAATTTGGTCGCATTTGCTATATAGCTGAATAAAAAATGCAATTATTCCATAAATATATCCGAACTGCCACTAGGCTATACAATCTGTAAAGTGAAAATAAATCAATTTTTTTCTTCTGCTACATTAAAAACGCAGCTGCAGTAACAAAATTTACGCAATATGTTTCATAGTGTATACCAAAATACACGTAATTTAACGTGTGTAATTTTTAACCTATACCAAAATACTTCCATCTCTATAGTCGTGATTTCTATTTGAATCTGAAACAAAATTTTGCAATCGATAAGGACTATAACCTCATGCTGTTCGATCCATGTCTTAGATAAAACAATACGATGAAGCAGGTTGGCAACCAGGTTACAAAATTATAAAAATGTTTCCTAACATCCACATACGAAATAAGGTAGATAAAATATAATTCAAGCTTACATAATAATGTGATAATAAAAGCAATTTTAAAGTGTCTGAACTATTTCAAAAAAGTTATTAATTAGAATTTCTGCATGGACAGTTTAATTCAAATAACTAAATGTGCCGAAATACATTTCTGGGTTTCTTTTCGTTCTTAAATATATTTTTGTATATCTTTGAAATTAAAAGATTTGTTACATTACAGATATCCTGCAACTGACACATGCTCAATTTACAATAAGATGAAACTTGAAATAACTAACACGTAAAATTGCTTCTAGGAGTCTCTAGAATTGAACAAACACAAAATTATTTTAGCACAGAATAGCACCAAAATTGTCGTCAAATCATATTGTAACAAATGTACTTTATTGATTTACTAAAAATACTAAACCCAATTCCAACTAAATCGTTTACAGTAAAAATTAAAATGTAAACGTTTACGTATGTCCTCAATTATACCTTCATGATTTCAACTTTTAAAAATCCAAATTATTTTATTAGAATAGGTCTAGATAACGAAACAATGTTGTTAGAGTGAACGTACTCTACGTTAGGGTCGAGGGGCTGCCACAAGGGTAATAAGGGTCAGAAATATTTCTATTGTTAAATTCATTTCTTAAGACACCTTACTCATCCGACAAACGGGAGTTGTTAACATTTCTACAAAATGGTTTGGTAATTTTACATTAGGTTCTTATGTTATGTTTAAAATATACTTGCAAAGGAAATGTAAGAACCTTTTAAATACAACTTCATTTTGATGTAGTTGGTTTGAAAAGAATTTGCAAGACTTGGCTCCACGAATCTGATCCTAGGTCTAAAGAAAATAGTTTGATTCTTTCGAATTTAAAGTAAAAAATATGTGATGCATTGATTGTAGAAAACGTCTACGTGCAGAAAAAGTGTTTATAGTTTAATATTTCTTCCAAAACCTACTGCAAAATAGGTTTAACTTCTTACAAGTGTTCAACAGAACGTAGACCTAATAGTTTTGTTCGTCATATTGTATTCTTATAATACAATTATTTATTTATTTTATAATTTATTTTGTAGTTATGTTTTTGTTATTGCATATCACATTGAAAAGGACCTGACACGTCCAATGGTAGCACTCAGTAATGGTCCAATGGTAGTAATTTGGGTTCAGGGAGCACCAAAACAAATTATTCTACTAAAAATATTTTTGGGTTCAGGGAACACCAAAACAGATAATTCCACTAAAAATTCAAATTCGAAAGTTTGAACGAAAGCAATACTTTTGCCATATACTACGTATAGGGGGGGAGGGGAGAAAGAAAAAATCCAAGAGAAATATTTTTTAAATTACATCCCAGTGCCTAGTATAAAGGCATAGTTTAGTGATGAGGTTATTTTCAAAGAAATGTTTACTGTAAACGTAGGTTAAGTGTTACTTAATTTCAAAGGTTTAAAATACAAATAATTTAAAGAAATTTTAAAAATAAAACAGTTTAAAAAAGATATTTGACTACTTGAAATACATGAATAAGCTTATTGAACATCAGTTCAGTGCTGGTATAGTAATCATCTTCTTACTATAATATTTCAATTTACATCTGATTTAATACTTTGAATCAATTAATTATGTATATTTTTAATTTATTGTTTGTTGTCGTGTGAGGCACACTGAAGTTTCCCCTAGTATTTTAAAATGATTTGCAAAATCTTATAAGAACAAAAATTAAGGTACGTTTACTCGTTTGTCTACAGTTTAGTGCATTGCATGGCCTTTGAACTAAAATGCAAATTTCAATCGAAATGTAGCTATTTAACCATTGTATAAACTACCTACAAATTTCTGGTGAACTTTTTAAAATTCATATATTTTTCTTTTATTATATAGAATGCTTAACAATGACTCCACATCAGAAGAGAAAAAAACTTGAATAATAACAGACCGTATAAGTCTAGTGCTGCACAAAATGCATTAATAATAACCATCCATTTGTAAGGTATTGATAAAAGTAGTGGTTTAGTTTCGTAATTTGTTTTTTATCAACAGTTCTACTTTCACTTTACAACTAATACAACTTTTATGTTAAGATATTTTGGATTTAATAAAAAATATTCCTGTTTAGACAGTGTGTATAATGAAAATTATCCTTAGTATTTGCTATATCTAAACAATAAATAAATAAACAATAAATCTAAACATAAAATATTATTTCATATTTCAGAGCTCTAAAAGCCATATTTTGGTAGTGGATGCAACTTTGAAGAAATTTTTAATTCAAACATTGGTATCATCATTTTATACCTATGTTTACTAGTATCGTTGAAAAATGTTATTATATATTTTTTGTTTCCGTTTCAAGTTGGTGACAATAAACGGTTTGCGTATTTTTATTTACTCTTAATTAACCACTTTACTCAAAAGTCACAATTTTAACAAACATTGATTATGGTATATGATTTCAATCAATAACCAATTTGGTCAGTTTTCCAAAGTTAAATGAAAAATGAAAAAACACTTTGCTTAGTTTCTTTAGGTAACAAATTATGGGGTTTCCGTGTGTGTCTAAACTGATTCGTTTGCGCTTTGTACGGACTGCTCAGGTGACCTAATCGAAACAACTTTTTTATAAACGTATTACTAAGGTTCAAAATAGTCACCATTTATCTTCCAAGACTATTAAAAGTAAGAACCTAAGCGCTGGTATTCTAATTACGAAAAATAAGTACAGTATTCTTTACTTATAGACCTATTCCTTTGTACATCCCTAACCTCACAAAACTTGGACTTTGACAATTACATTCCAAACTGCAGATAACTTCAATTTCAATCTATTTAACGAAGATTACATTAAATCTAGTTGACTGCAGTGGATTTAGCAATATGGTTGTTGTGAAAACACGTAGCCATAATTTGTATAATATTTACTATGAAATAAACACTTCGTGCTAAATAAACTCATCAGCTTTTATTTTGTTTTGAATTATTTGCTTGAAGTTGAGTTGCTTGTGATAAATAGTAGGATTACTACTTTATCCTGTTTCAATATTTTCTAAACAGAGGATTGTTCATAACTTTTCTCTATAATAATTTAAATGCTATGTGCTGATTATTTCAATTGAAATTAATTAATTATGAGTTTTATAAATAATTTTAAAGAGCAGTTAAATATTTCTTTAGAGCATATCGAATTCACATAAAGATCCGATTGATACTACTAAACAAATAGTTTATATGTTCACTTATAATAACAAATTTAAGTTCCTGGGAAGGGGGACTTTTAGTGTGCTTATAGGAAGCCTCAATTGGCATTATAGTGAAGAAAATTTGTTAGAATTAAATTTTTTGTTATTTCTTCTTTGACGACAACAATGAGACAGAGCGGGGCTACTGCATTAATGCATATTTTCTATACGTTTAATCACTGACTTAATTTAGTTATAAGAAGAACAGCTGTTTTCAACATTTCAGTCAGCACATAATTTTTTAGACTACTTCCTAAAAGCCTACTTCGATTTAGTTTTAGATATAAGTAGGCCTATAGATAAGTTTTGTAGTTTTGTTTCACTTAAAAACATAAATTTCAACGCATTTATTGAATGCAGTAAATTTGTAATACATTACATTTTAAAATAGCGTGTTTTTATAAATACTCACAGAGACTTAAAATAACAACGAATAGTATTAAGACAACCTGTAAATTAAAATAGGCTTTGGGAAAGATATTTTTTGTTAATTAGCCAGTAACATCGTTGAGTTTGGGGAATATTTATATTAGGCGAATAACAAACGACATATAGACTCATGGGTACTAGATCAATCGTTTTTGTTTTGAAATGGAAAATGTTTAACAAATTATGAAGTGTTTTGAAGACCTGAATTAGGCTTTAGTAAAGAAGAAACAATAATAAATCAACTTAAAGAGGATAATAAACTAATTTACTAATTTTAAAAGTACAACAAACTGAGTAGGCCTAACTTACTTCAGTAAACATTTTGTTTTAAAATTGTCATATAATGATATTGCACCACATTATGTATTGCATTACTATAACAAAATAAAATAAGGTTCGTTGTTTGTGCGTCGGTGCCTGGTCACCAGAGCCGGCTTAAGGGGGGGTGCGAGGCATGCGCCCGCACAGGGCGCCAAGCCAGCAGGAGCGCAAAAAAAATGTGATAAATAAGGTTGACGTAGTACATCTTGCAGTAAGGAATTTTATAAAATCCAGAAGAGGCGTGTAAGGAAAACAATTTTACTTTTACAATTAATTGAAGCAGTTTTATTTCATTAGTAGACTAAACAAACACAAACAAGAGCAGTGGGTTGGATTGGGGGCGCTTTACAGCATAGTATGATTCATCCAGAAGGCCAACTCATTTTTTCTGTTTTTACTTCATTCTCCCTCTCCTCCCGCCATCCGCTCCCTAGTCTCACCTCTAATACAAATAAACGGTACCAGGAACTGGCACATACTTTCTCACAAACACATTTAAATTAATAAACAGATTCACTGTGACTTGTAGGGTGGGGTAGGAGAGTTTTTTTATTAAAGTTGGAGATTAACTAATAAATATTATTATTATTATCTAGAGAGAAAACTATTCTATCGATTTCGAAAAAAATTGCACCAAACACGTCAATTAGGTTTTTGTAGATGCACGTAAAAAGGTTTTGATTTTTTTTTTAAACAACCCGCTTTATGGCCAAAAAACCCCCATAAATCAGTTATTATTATTATTATTATTAGCTAAACGAGAATTTTTAGAAAGATGCGGGTTTTTGTATATGGTAGAGCACATTAAAGGCTACAAATAAGCCAAATTTTATCAAAATCGTTAGAGCCGTTTTTTTTTATAAAAAAATAATAACTGATTTTTGGGGGGTTTTTTTGACAAAAAAGGGGGTTGTTTTTCAAAAATTTTCAAAACCATTTTTCGTGCATATATACAGGCCTAATGGACATGTCTGGTGCAAATTTGGTTGAAATCGATCAAATAGTTTTCTCTCTAGCTTTGTATACTTTTATTAAAGTAGGCGATTAACTAATAAATATTATTATTATTAGCTAGAGAGAAAACTATTCGATCGATTTCAAACAAATTTGCACCAAACACGTCAATTAGGTCTTTAAAGATGCACGTAAAAAGGTTTTGAAAAACAACCCCCTTTATGGCCAAAAAACCCTCAAAAATCAGTTATTATTATTATTAGCTAAACGAGAATTTTTAGAAAGATTCGGGTTTTTGTAAATGGTAGGGCACATTAAAGGCTACAAATAAGCCAAATTTTATCAAAATCGTTAGAGCCGTTTTCTTATAAAAAAAATAACCGGTTTTTTGGGGTTTTTTTGGCAAAAAAGGGGGTTGTTTTTCAAAATTGTTCAAAACCCTTTTTCGTGCATCTATACAGGCGTACTGGACATGTCTTGTGCAAATTTGGTTGAAATTGATCCAATAGTTTTCTCTCTAGCTTTGTATACATACATACATACATACAGACATACAGACAGACATTTTGTAAAAGCCACTTTTTTGGATTCAGGGGGTCCCAAAACGGATATTTCCACAAAAATCTCAACATCGATTTTTTTGCGATCACTATACTTTCTCTATACAATAGTATAGTGAGAAAGTAAAATGGAATCCACATTTCCGCAGTATTGTGTCCTGAGCCCTGAACCGGATTTGTTGCAAGTGCTTTCTTTAGCTTGTTTTGTTTCACGTTCGTTTTCCCAGTGTAATTTGACTTTGCTATGCAGTAATAATATGCTAAAGCCTTATTATTAATAATAACAAATATAGCTTTCAATTATTATACGAAGAGCTAAAAATTATCAAAAGAATGATTAAAAATCTAGAAAAACAAACATGATTGAAGTACCTGTGGATGTTTTAAACTTCATAACTGAAAACGGGTTTGCTGAGAACTTCCCAACCGTAACAGTAACACTTCCAGTTTCTGTTGATTCAGGGGAAAGGAGTTTCTCTAAATTAAAAACAATAAAAAACTATCTGAGGTCTTCAATGTTCCAAGAAAGATTGGTCGGACTCTCCATGATATCTAGAGTGTTTGATTCTTGAAAAAATGTATATAAGCAAAATCGTTACTGAATTTGCATACAAAAAGTCAAGAAAAGTATACTTTCCGAAATCTTAAGTACAAGCAGGCTTGTAGTGTCATTGGATATATTTTTCTTTTTGTATTGGTGTTTGGTGTGTTTTAATATAATCTCTGGTTTAACATTTAGCAGTAACATTTTAGGTTGGTAAATTTAATTTTGAACAACAAAAATTCTGTATTACTCTTTTTAGCCGTTCTGTATTATTTATGTTTACAAAATATATTACATAAATATATTTCTTTTTATTCTTCACTGGCTTATTTTAGTTAGATCCATGTCATAAATAATTCAATCAGATAGACTTATTGGTTTTGGCAAAATCATTAACTCTATACCGACAAATTCAATAAATTAAAGAAGCAGGGCTATAAAAACTTGATATTTTTTGTATCTTAAATATTTAAAAACATGCAGTTATGCATTTTGAACCTTCAGTTCTGAGAAGATCAAAAACTATCTAAAAATGCATTAAAACTCGCCAAATAGCTCCAATTTGTCAACAAATTCTTTTTAGCCTCACGCCCCGTACCCCCCGGTAGGGGCGCACTGCCCAAGATTCGCACATGCGGCAGTTTACTTTTGAGCCGGCTCTGCTGGTCACAGTGGTTTCTCTCATTCTAATATATTTAGTTTTTAGTTTTCTAGACACATTAGTTCTAGTATTCTAGTTCTGTGTTCCTCTTTATTTTCTTGGAATACAGTGAGTTAAAAAAAAATAATAAAGAGGAACTCAGAACATGGCAAATGTCTAAACAACTTTTGTTTTAAAATATTGTCAATCCATTATTAGAAACTAATTATATAACCAGAATCAGTTTAGCTTGGTTTCTATTGAAACTTCAATATTTTGCACCAAAAACGAATCTAAGAGAAATATTTGTTTTCAAATTCCAATGGCCCAAAAAGTATATTTTGGACGAGGTTGTGATTGTTAAAGAAATATTTACTGCAGTTCGGTGTTACATAATTATAAAGGTCTTTTAAAAGTCAATATTTTAAAAGTTTTAATTTTATTGGTTTTTTAAGTTGGCCGGTGTAATCGATTTTGGTATTTGGTTTTTGTATTTTTGTTTTACTCAGAACTGACAATTTTACCAAACTTTGCTTATGATATATTGCTTTCTAACAAAATTCATTCGGGCACTTTGCTTCAAGTTTCCAACAGTAAAAATATATAACTTTTTATAAATATAAACGATAATTTGTAAAATTATATACACACTTTGTAATACAATTTTGGTTATATCTAAAAATATTTGAAATGTATGGTCAAAAATCTTAAATAATTATAAAAAAAAAAAACTATTTTACTAGTTTACGGTACAATAGAACGACCTGAAATCACGTAGCCTCAATTTGTATAGTAAGTTTATAAATAACTTAACTTAGTGAATCCTTAGCCAGATGTATTTTGTTTACCATAAAAATATGTTAAACATATAATTTAAATTCTGTTTGGCTGCTCTGATTATTTCATTTGGAGTAGATTATGGGTTTTATAAATGATTTAAAGTGCTGTCACCAACAAAGCGCAGATTTTGAGGGGACTTTTATTATTTGATATCTACAGAGCATGTCTAATTAAGCTAAAAATATAATTGTATTGATAATACTAAAACAAATATTGTACATATTCAGTTAATAACAAGTTTAAGGTAAGTAATACATGATGGCGGTATTTTCCGTTGCCGCCCCACTCTAGGGGACTGTTAGTGTGTTTAATAGGAAGCCAGAACTGACATTTTAATAAAGAAAAAAATTGGAATTCAATCTAAAAATAAAATTCAATGTTTTTAAAAATCTTTTTTTAACTTGACTACAAGTATACAGAGCGGAGCTTACTGAATGAATTCATATTTTCTATAGGCCTTCTTTTAACCACTGAGCTCCACTTATTTTCTAAAGAGAACTTTCCAGCCAGCATACAATTTTTAAGAAAATAAGGCTGAATAATATCTTGTATTATTTTTATTTTTATATTGATTGGTTTTAGATATAAGTATAAATAATGTCTTTTCGTAGTTTTTACACTTTAAAAAACATAAATTTAATCGAATTTTAAAAATTCAGTTAATTTATGTGTGTAAAATTGCGTTTTAAATTTATAAATATTTGCTGAGATTTTTAAAATAACTTGTAAGTAGAATAGCTTTAATAAAACCAGTAAATTAGAATATTTTTGTAATCTAGTAATTAACATAGTTGAGTTTAGAGAATATTTATAGTAGGGAATTGTAATCTATATATTATCATTCATGGGTATCGATGGTTTAGGGGCAAAATAAATAATGTTTATGACAACATTTTTTCAAATTGTTATTACAGACAATCCTTTGTTATACGCCTTTCAAGAACAACTATTTTGATGAAATCAAAAAAGTTTTTAAAATGTTTTTAATAAGTACTCATCCAACAAACATATTCAAATCCGAGTTCAAATAAACTTTTTGGTTATTTATGAAAGAGGGAAGATATAAATAAGTATCATAGAAAAGTAAGAACCTTAAGTAAAATTATAGGACATGTTTAAATATTGTTTAATAGATGAAACATTTCCACAGCATCGTCTTTAGTAAATGTCGGCGAATTCTTTTCATTATATTTAGGTTTTATTGCCCTTGTACTGGCCGGTGGACTCGGGACTACCTGAGGCTACCCTTATAAACCCTGGCCGCCTCCGTCAGGGCTGCAGCTATCTTGAATTTTTCCTACTTACTGCGTAACTGCACATGGTCCCTTAGCGGCTTCACTTCGGAACGAAATAAAAAATTGTAGAGACTGATTCAATATCTAGTGTGAGCATTTATTAAAAAAAGTAAAACGTTTTGTTAAAACCGCCGCGTCGTTTTTGTGCCTGTAACAGCAGACACTTGCTAAATTTTTACACACAAAATAAAATAGTAAGGGAAATATTGTATATTTAAAAATTTTCACGTCAGCATTTCAATCTTTAAGTTTTTTTTTACAATTTCCCTTTTAAATCGTTACGATGGAAACGGGAGTAGAGAACATTGAAGCAACGATGCTAGTGGAATTAATTTAATGGCAAATAATTTCCAGTTGTAATTGAAATATAAGTTTACCTAACCTTGGATGAAATTGTTCTTCATATTTTTTACAACATTGGTCAAATGAAAAAAACTGACCATTGACAAATATGTAGAAAACTCTGAACTAAATAGTTATTGGGAACGTTTTGGGTGCGTTAAGGACAATGGGAGATAGGCCAGGTAGCAGCTAGTCTTGTGATTTGGCTTTCACTTTTAACAAATGAACAACTCAGTTCTCAATATTTCAGCCAGCATTGGATCTTTAAGGAAATAGAGAAGGGTTTTTTTAAAATATCTTTTATTGTTTATTAATTTCTTTAATGGTTGATTAGACATATTTTAGACACATTTTAGACGTATTTAGACATAAGTTTACATCTCGTCTTGTAGTTGTAACAATTAGAAACAAGTTGATTTAAAGAAGTCAGTGATTTGAAGTACATGCCATTTTTAAATACTGTTACATTACAATACTCCATGCGACTTTTGAAATATTATAAGGAGAAACAATATAAATAGTTGAAGGAAGCTGTTAATTAAAATAGGCGATCATAAGGTATGTTTTTGTCATTTTAATTTAAAGAGCTTAATTTAAGAGTCAATAACATAGTTGAGTAAACGGGAAAATATTAAGTTTTGGCGAATATTATAAGCTCCTTAACTATATGTTACGTTTGATAGCCTGAATAAATTCAAATTTATATTATGGATTTGTAAAGCATACATGCATTGTTAAACTTTTCCAAAGAACAATAATTTTGTTTTGAAAAAATCAAAAAGTTTTAAAAGAATTTGCAATACTTTCTCTACAGGTGGATTTTTAAGGATGAATAAACATTTTAATTCATAGAGATAAACTAAAGAGATGTAAAAGAGATAAAATATAAATATGTTGGGTTTACTATTTATTAGAAATTTCGGAATCATTACTTAATCTGGTAAATGTTTATTATTTTTACTATATCTCGTTATTTTAAAACATCAATAATTTTAATTTTCTATAAATTGCACAAATAATGTGCGAATGTTATATTGTATTACTTTTAGTTCTATTAAGGTTTATACTGTACTTTGTATAGTTAATTAAATTTCATTCTATATCGAATTTGGTCACTTTTCCAATAGTTAAATGAAAAATGAAAAAACACTCTCCTTAGTTTCTTTAGAAAAGAAATTGTGGTGTTTCAGTGTTTGGCTGAACTGTTTCGTTTGCTCTAGTACGCACTGCTCGGATGGTTGTTAGATGCGGTGTATGTTTTTTAAATTAAATTCCTTTTTTTATAAACGCACTCCTAAGGCTCAAAATAGTCACCATTTGTCATCCACGACTATTAAAAGTAAGAAGCCGAACTCTTGCATTCTAACTACCAAAAAACGGACATTACCCTCTTCTTATATTTTATTTTCTAAATCCTGACTTTATATCACAAAACTTTGACTTTGACGATAATATTTCAAACTTGTGCTAATGACTTTAATTACAATGTATATACCGTAATGAAGCTTACATTAAATCTATCTGACTGTAGTGAACTTATCAATATGAAATACAGTATAAAGTGTTCACCATCAAAATAAGATAAACTTATAATTTAAATGCTGTAGGGGCGCTCTGATTATTTCATTTGAAGTATATAAATGATTTTAAGAGAAGTCACCAACAAAGTGCGCATTTTGAGGGGGAGTATTTAAGATATCTACAGAGCGCGTCTAATTAAGCTAAAGATATAATTGTATTGACATTTATTATCTGGCTATATTAACTGTGTAAATTCAAATATTAGGGATATAAGAAAACAAATGGATATAATATGTTGATATTATTATATTTTAAATGGTTTATTCTTTGCAACATATGGAAAATAGGAGTTCTAATTATGGCTAGACTACGTGATTATTTTAAAATGACTATTTTAGATGTATAATAATTAGACAATAATTTTTCTGTTATAAAATAGATATTGCAAGTGTACTATAATATTATTTTGATTTTTAATATGGTTTATACCATACACATTTAAATAATGAATTAAAAGTCGATGAGTACCAAACATTTAAATGAAAGTAGTATAACTGGGAACTTTACGTATAGGCAGTAAACTAATGGGTTTATTATTACATTTTGTTGTTGGTTGTTGTTACATTTGCAATCATTTTTGTATAGGAAGTAATGCATGACATTTTGAGAGTATAAATAAACTCTCGTTGTCTAGTGAAGAACTAACACATGTACAAACTAAATAGAAAAATTAAAACTAGACCTATGTTGACTTACCTATAAAAAAAGATTCATTCTTTGTACGCCGGTGCCTTGTGACAGTGGTTTCTCTCATTCTTTTATACTTAGGTTTTTGTTTTCCAGATTCTAGTTCTGGGTTCCTCTTTATTATTTTTTTTAACCAGAACTAATATGGCAAACATCTTAACAAAAATGTTTTAAAGTATGGTCAATCCATCGTTATAGAAACTAATTTTAATACCAGAATGGGTTTAGCTTGGTTTCTGCTAAAACTTCAATATTTTGCAACTAAAATTAATCTAAGAGAAATATTTGTTTTCAAATTCCAATGGCAAAAAAAAAGTATATTATGGACGTGGTTGTGATTTTTAAAGAAATATTTACTGTAGTTGAGAGTTACCCAAATAAATATCTTTTAAAAGAACATTTTAAAAGTTTTGATTTTATGGTTTTGTTTTAAGTTGGCGGCCGTAATCGGTTTTCATAATTGATTTTTGTATTTTTATGTTTTACTCAGAATTAACAATTTTACCAAACTTTGCTTATGATATATGGAGTTCTATCAAAATTTAATTCGAGTACTTAACTTCAAGTTTCTAACAGTAATAATATAGAATTTTTGATAAACACAAAGGACAAGATATAAAATTATTACCTAACAATCAGATCTAGTGCAAATACTACTTATTTCTACTTAAATACCAAATAATGCTTTTTAAACATATACATACTTTGTCTTTAAAGTTTGGTTATATCTCCAAATATTTAAAATGTATGGGCAAAAATCTTAAATAGTTTAAAACAAATATTTGACTATATAAAAGACATAGAAGAGCACATTGACGATGTTAAGTGTTGGTACAATAATCACCTGTTACTTATATTGTTTCAATTAACAGATGATTTCAATCAATTAATAATTGATTGAGTAGTCTATAGGTTAGATTTATATTGAAGAGAACCTAAATTATGCTGGTTATTTTTAACAGTTCTTATAATTCTTGTTATATATCATTTACTTAATAATTTGATTTAAACAATTAATCCCATTTATTATCATTAGTTAGAGTACTTACAAGTTTAATGCAAAAGTTTATAAAATACTTGTGCAGAGGTTATAAGGGTATAATATGCATGCGAAGCTCACTGATGTTTCTCCTTGTTTATTGTAATGACTGCCAAAAGCTTCCTGACCAGAATTAAAGTATGTTTACTCTGTAGTAAAATGCAAGTTTTTAATGACATATAGCTTGATATATAAATACATTCCTTGTAAAAACTACCTAAATATTACTAATTTTATTATGTAATACTGTGTGCTAAAAAATTAAACATACTATGTCACTACATTGAAAGAGGACTGAACCTATTTAATAACAAACCGTATAGACTAGCGCTACACAAAATACAATAATAATGATTCAAACCCTTTTACTTTCTCACTATACTATAAGTACAGAGAAAGTATAGTGATCGCAAAAAAAAATCGATGTTGAGATTTTTGTGGAAATATCCGTTTTGGGACCCCCTGAGTCCAAAAAATGTTTTTTACAAAATGTCTGTCTGTATGTATTCATGTATGTATGTCTGTATGTATGTCTGTATGTCTGTATTTAATACTGTAAACAATATTTTGCAAGTATATGTTATTATAATAAGTTTTAGTATTTTTAGATTGATTTTTACTTTCTCCACCTTATACGTAGTATATGGAGAAAGTATTGTTTTCGTCCAAATTTTCGAACTTGAATTTTTAGTGGAATTATCTGTTTTGGTGCTCCCTGAACCCCCAAAAAATGTTTAGTGGAATTATCTGTGTAGGTGCTCCCTGAATCCAAAAATATTTTTAGTGGAATTGTTTGTTTTTGTGCTCCCTGAATCCAAAAAAGTGTTTTTCTTGTGATGACTGCCCGTGTGTCTGTAAGGATGTGTACAGAGCTGGATACCATACCAACGGTCCGATTTTGATGAAATTTGGTATGTAGGTGTAGTTCTGGAATATCTCCAGGCGTTTTTTTCATTTTTTCAAATTTTTGATTTTTAAGGTGTTTTAACCCTCAAAAATAGCCAAAAAACAAGAAAAATCTAAATTTCTCAAAAATGACTCTAACGATTTTGATCAAATCTGTCTGTCTGTATGTCTGTATGTATACAAAGCTAGAGCCAAAACTATTCAATCGATTTCAAACAAATTGGCACCAGACATGTCAAGTAGGCCTGTATGGATGCACGAAAAACGGGTTTGACAAATTTTAAAAGACAACCCCTTTTTGGCAAAAAACCCTTAAAAAATCAGTTATTATTTTTTTATAAAAAACGGCTATAACGATTTTGATAAAATTTGGCTTATTTGTAGCCTTTAATGTAACCTACCATATGCAAAAACAGCATTTTTCTAAGAATTCTCGTTTAGCTAATAATAATAATAATAATAATAACTGATTTTTGGGGGTTTTTTTGGCCATAAAGGGGGTTGTTTTTCAAAATTTTTAGTGCATCTATACAAGCCTAATTGACGTGTTTGTTTCAAATTTGTTCGAAATTGATGGAATAGTTATCTCTCTAGATAATAATAATAATAATATTTATTAGTTAATCTCCTACTTTAATAAATCACCTCTCCTACCCTCATACAATTATGAAGTCACAGTGAATCTGTTTAATAATTTAAATATGTTTGTAAGAAAGTATGTGAAAGTTCCTGGTACCGTTTATTGATTTTAAAGGTGTTCATAAGAAAACCGTTAAATACTTTTCACCAACACTACATGTTTGAAAGCTGGTGAAGTTTCGATGCTGATCTATATAAATATGTTGAGACGAGATAGTATCAATGCTTTATTTGTAGTATACTCGTATAGTTACAGGGTGTTCGAAAAGTCTGAGAATGGCTTAATATTTGCCATGTAAGGAAAATTGGAAGGTAGGTATGATTAAGGAACCTACTCTATGTAAAAATACTATTTTATTATTATGTAAAAAAAATGTTCTCCCATCTTGGATCTGCCTTTTTGAATGTAACTTTTTTATAAATAATAAAGTGGTCATCTGATACATAATTTCAATGTAAAAATTTAAGAGAAAATCAATGTTGAAAACCGCACATCCATATCTTAAACCGTTGTGAATATAATTGCAATTTACATAGAGTAGGTCCTCAATCACAACTACCTTAAAATTTTCCTTATATACCAAATATTTAAGCCGTTCTCAGACTTTTCCCCCTCCATGTATTTTCGTATTTAACATAAAAAATGTAATTGTTTATTTCTAAATTTAGTGATCACTTTTAAATGATTTGTACGAACTTTTATCTATTGATCAATCCTCACCTAAATGAAACAATCAAACGAAATCTAGCACCATCAGCGAGAACATATAGGCCTATATTTAAAATGTTTAAACAATTTAATTAAATTCCTTATCCTAAAATAAATAATTTTGTCAGTAATGTTAATCTACAAAATAGTTATAATTGAATACTTGTAGGCCACAGTGCAAGCCTAAGTGTTTACGACCCTTACCATCCCTTGGATGTTTACCAAGATACCTCACCAGTACCTGACCACCTAACATCCCCTCTTTGAACGACATTTCCTTGTTTTATTAGGGCTAATAAATATGACTACCCATTGTGCGGCAAAGGTAACAATAGGTAGTTGGACTATGCTATAAATTAATATTTGATAGTTTTAATGCAATCTACTTTAGTTTTTAAGAATTTAATACTGTAGAATTCAGAAAGAGTTGGTTGTTTTTCCACGAATAAAAT